>JAPKLY010000034.1:250368-268288 GCA_026898435.1 Prunella vulgaris | reverse complement strand
ATCTTATTTTGGACTCAAGGTCTATTCACCCCCCTCCCCCCCCCCCCTCTAGACCTTGACCACTTTAAGGGACCAACAATTAGTTTGAAGACATCCAGAATTCTGAAGAAAAGGACAATAGTACAATCATTACTATCCTGTGTGAAGGATGAGGACCACTTCACACATGCCAATAGAGATAGAGGAGCCTTATCCTGAATTCAAATTTGAATTCCCCAACGGATAAGTCACACCACTCAATCTATAAATAGAAGATGTTCTCAGAGGAAGCTACAACAACAACCCTGCGCATACAAGTACTCAGCCTAAACAAAGTCTACAGCCAAAAAATTCTGAAAGAGAGATTTTATTGTTCTTTGTGATTTATAGGATAGTTGGTTAGGATTTTCTTAGAAACAATCACAATTTTGTTGTTATTTCGTCACTTGTTTTATCATTTCTACTTAGTGTAGATATCTCTGTGTGAGGTTTTAAGCTCTTTGTGAGTTGTTCTTCTGAGTGAATAGAGTAGTTAATCTCTTGTTAGAATAGGAATCTGAGTTAACCTAGTTCTAAGGGGGAACTACTTGTATTGATCTTTGTGATCTGTTCTTAGTGAATTTGCCACCTATGTGGTGTAACGGTGGATGTAGGTTGTCTTTTTCATAGACACTGAACTACTATAAATTTTGTCTATTTACTTTCTGTTATTTATATTTTTGTATTGCATATTTACTTACTTGTTACATTCATCATTATTTTAAAATCTAATGCATAAAATTTGTGTTTTTCAAAAAGAAACTTACTCTACAGCTGTAGACTTGTCTAAGTCACTCAGCTGTTAAGTTTGTTTAAATTATTTTTCAGTAACACTTACTTATTTTCCGCTGCACATTAGAATATTCTCAATACACTTTTAAGTGTGAGAATCCCTCTGATTTCTTGTCTACAAGTTATCTAGTTCATTTGCAGGTTTTATAACTCTGCAGCTGTAGACGCCTTTTGTCCACAGCTGTAACCTTTGTGGTCCAGTTTTTAAAACCTCTTGTAGACTTATTGTTTTTGAACTTTTAGAGGTTACTGTAAGGTTCTAGAATCCCCTCTTTTGAAAAGTTTGAAAATTTGATTTTGACTCAAGGTCTATTCACCACCCCTCTAGACCTTGACCACTTAAGGGACCAACACTCTTTATCATATTCATGTTCATCTTCTCCTTTTTCCTCAAACAATGGTCTTTGAAGAAGGTGACAATCTTATTATGAATAAATCCCAATGTAAACCACCCTTTTGGATAAACCGTTCGTAGGAAAAAAGAGCTACCAAATAAATCCTTAAATAACCCATAGGTGTAGAGCAAACATAGCATTTTTAATAGCCAAGATCGAAACAATCAAGAAATGTTGAACCGGCCACAAAGGTCAACACAACATTTGGAGCCTTTAAAGAGTGGTGTCCTATCCAGCCACCCACCAATTAACAAATGACTACAAATCTGCCGATATAGATAATTAACTCCCTGGACCTTTGAAACCAATAACAGCAACGAAGTTATTCATAGTTTAAAGGATGACCCCAAATTCAGCCGCCCATGGAACACGTTACTTCTGATCAGCCTAAGGAAAATGTAAATCCCTGGCGCCATTAAAAAGAAATAACTCCCAGGCCTTAAAAGAGAAAAGTAACAATAACGATTGAGCTTTGAAGAAGGACCTCCCTGCCAATTGTTAACTCCCATTTGAAAAGAGTTACAACAACAAAAAAAAAAACAGTCATGTCAAGGCAAAGTTCTGAGGAAGACCCCCCTTCGGCCACCCAATTAACAAGTGACTACTAATCTGCCCAATGAGGTAAGTAACACCCAGGTTAACATCAAAACACACTCGCCCACCATGCAAGCAAAAGGAAGTAAATGTTGGCCATGCCCCCATTCCAACTTTGACTTGGACGTGACCAGCTAAACCAACTCGCCCACCATGCGAGTGAGGTATTAGCATGTGACTCTATAAAAATCCGCATGCATGTCCGAATATTAGCAATGACCCAAGAAGTCTGGGCATTGCCCAACCCAAGACTTTGTAGCTCTTCGTCTAGCTAGCAAATCTGCAGTCGCATTCCCCTCCCGAAAAACATGTGAAAATCAAACCGTCATTGTATTCAAGAGTCGAGACACAGTAGTCCAACGAGCCTTGAGTCGCCATGGGATAATATCAATTTCGCGAAGTAAAGACTTTACTGCAAGGACCGAATCCGACTCCACCCAAAGAGAAGTCCATCCGCGATCATATGCTAACTCAATGGCCCACAGAATTGCACTCACTTCCGCTTCAAGAGGCCAGCCCCATCCCACTTTATCAGTCGATGCCATCATGAAAACCCCCCGGGCATTCTGAAAAATAACACCTGCATAAGCCACATTTGGAGGCGAGCGAACACCTGCATCAACATTAGCTTTAACCCACCCATGGAGGTGGAGGTTGCCACCTTCCTCAGACAACCATAAGAGCTGCTCTCGAATGTAAAGTAATTCCAAGCTGACGAGCTAAAATCAATTCCACAACTAATCCGAATGAAGAGCCCTTCACTAAAGAAGACGAATCTCTAACAAGAGCAAGGATCATAGCCACACAACGTCTAGGTGATATGCTTACCTCTTGTGGAGAGGTTTCGGAGGTTTCTCATACGCCAAACACCCTAAATAACAGAAATGAAGGTAAGTCTCCACAACTTACGCACTTGTGGAGAGAAATGTAAGAGCGAGGCGTAAACAAACAAGTACGGGAAACCCTCATGAAGAAGGAGATCATTATTGAAAACATGCGTGAAGTAATCCCAAACTTGACGTATAAAGGAACAACCCAAAAAGACATGCGATTGAGAGTTGTTGTCTGCGTAGCATAATGAACACACTAAAGTACCTGAAATCCCATAGCAATGCAGCCAATCTGTTTAAGAATGTTCCCATGAATTGCCCTCCAAATCAAAGTGGACCTGCAAGTTGGAATGAAAGCCTACCACAGCCAGTTGAAAGGAAGAGCAGTCGAACACGGCGTTCGCAAACTATCATAAGCCAGTCGAGAAGTAAATTCTCCAGAAACCGTCTTGCCCCACACAAGAGTATCGTCCCTCTTAGAGATTGTCACCTCCAAAATGTCCGCAACAACTTCTGAATACAAAAGAACAAAAACGGTTTCAAAATGACAGCAATTGTCAAAGAAGAAGTCTCCCACCTTCCCCACTAAATGTTTTGGAACATGTGGAGGTATATTCAGCGCATCCACCAAGGTGTATCCAAAAAAATTCTCATGCCAAAAATTAACCTTCGAATGTCTCCCAGCTATCCATCGTGTGCCACCCTTAATGTCATGAAGGTGACGCCCAATTCATGACCAAATTGAAGAAGTGTAAAATTTCCTACGTTGTAATCGATTTTTGAAGTACCGTTCATGAAGCAACTGCAAGTTCGGAGAACGAGCTTGAAAGATGTCCCAAGCTAGTTTAAACGTGTACGAGGCGTTTACAAGCCTCAAAGGTCGGATACCCCGGCACCCCACCTGTAATGGAAGGCAACACTTTCTCCAAGCCACGGAACAAGAGGAGTTACTTCTATGAATGGACCCTGTCCACACGAAGTTATGCATAGGATCATCTATATTTTTTACCAGAGTTGCAGGCCACTTGTAGACCATCATGGAATGCACAAGGGAAGCTGAGATAACCGAACTTACATGACACTGTCTACCTGCCATTGAAAGGGTCGACCCTTTCCAAAGCGAGAACTTAGCCAGAATTGAATCCGCAATCGGTTGCAAGTGAGTGCGCTTTGGAACACCTTTGAAAATAGGAATACCGAGGTAGGTGAATTGGAGCTCTCCACCTTCAATTCCAGTAAAACGTGTCATCCGTCTTCGGAGGGAACTGGTAACCCTCGGTCCAAAATACACGCGAGACTTCCCAGGATTATATACTTGTCCATAGACCGCCACATAAGAATGAAGTATATTATGAATCCCATCAATGTTATCCTTTGAAGCACGGAGGAAGACAATGATATCGTCCGCATAGAAGAGATAAGGAGGTACCTTTTTAAAAGGCAATAAGATGCCCTCTCAGAAGCTCCAATCAAGTCAACGCCCAAGAGCCTCTTCAGCTATGCAAAATAAAAGGGGGACGAGGGGGACCCCTTGTCGAACACCTTTAGAGCATGCAAAATAACTCTTAGCCATCCCACCAACAAGTATAGACAAGCGAGAAGAGGAGAGAATAGCCTGTATCATCGTCCTGATCTTCTGCCCAAAACCCATACGAGTCATCACCACTAAGAGGAAACCCCAGTCTATGGTGTCGAAGGCCTTTTGTATGTCGATCTTCACCGCTATATTATTGGCAGCCCCCTTGCATGCATGCCATTGAATGCATCCGAAGCCAAGGCCACACACGTGTGACTGCGCTTTCCCGGTACGAACCCAAACTTGAAAGGAGTCAGACAAGACACAATGAATGATCCAATCCGTGTAGCTATGATCTTCGTGAAGACTATAAAGAGAAAATTACTGAGCACAATAGACCTGTAGTCCTATACACGAATAGCTCCTGCAAATTTTTTTATGTGCACCACAAAGCTGGAATTCACCCCAATTGGGATAGATGCATGATTGAAGAAATGCTAAACCGCCAAAACCAAGTCGTCCCCAATATCCCAGCAATTGCGAAAGAAAGCCCCAAAAAAACCGTCAGGTCCCGGGGTTTATTGATTTGGGGAAGTTTATTGATTTGTTAAAAGTTGTTGATTATGCTGATGCAGGATATAAGGGTTTTGGAATGATTTAGTTGTTGTGCTCGGTATTTTTTTGTTCATTAGTGCAGTCACAACTCGGTAAAGTTTTGTAAAAATACACCTAAGTATAATATTGTAAAAAATATTGTAAACAGTTCAATAGTATTGTAATTAACACTAAGATATTGAAAATAATTCAAAAGAATTATCGCATCTTACCGGAAAAATATTGATCGAAAAATGAAATAATTGCATAAAGTATAGAAGAAAAACTCGAAAGTACTGATGCACACTCAAAAGTATTATCGCGACTCGCTGAAAATATTCTGACCGGATCAAATATTTGCTACAATTTATTTAAGAAATTATTACAAATAAGGGCACTACTAATGCCCAATAAAAAAAAGTAGAACCCGCTTTATAATTAGTTACAAATAAGGGCAAACTAATTGCACCTAAGGGCTTAAAGTTTAGCATATTTACATATTTACCACTCTGACCATATAAGATTTGAAAAGTACACATCACATCACCACTTTAATTTGAGGAATCAAGTATTATATTAAAAAGAGAAAAGAAAAATAGAGTTATAAGTGTAACAAAGAAAGAAACAACTCCACAACCCGGACCTCTCGTGCATCCAAAGAAACCAGTAGGCTGGCCATTAAGTAGGACAGAAAGACATCACCACTTTAATTTGAGAACACATACAAATGCACACGTTCTCCCAGGCACACACACATTGAAAACACTCTTCTCTCTCATTCTCTCTTTATAAACAAACACGCCAAAAATAATTCAACTCTCTCTCTCTCTCACTTAGTGGATAGGACGACGATGATTTGGGGGCGTGGGAGGGGGGTTTGAAGGAGTACTCTGACAAAAAATGGAGGCGGGTCGGATCCCTACCAAATTCAAGCTTTTTGGCGGTTGTGGTGGCAGGACGGGTCAGAGGAGGAAGACAAGGTGTGATGGAAAATAATACCTGAGGTGTGAGGATTGGGTTTTCACAATGTCAGTGGCGATGGGGGTGAGAGGACGGGGATTTAAGGTTGTTTGATAATGAGGGTTATTGTGGAATAGATTGTCATCCAATCCAAATCTGTTACAATGAAGAATACTAATTTCCGCGGAGGACGTCAAATGTTCAATTTGAGTAAAAGAAATTGAAACAGTGTTTCACCTATCCTTTTGTTAAGTACCTTGGTTTAGATTTTGATGTGTGCAAAACAATGTGTTTAATTGTGTAATTTGATCTAACACTTGTGCTAAGGAAATTGGTGTTTGAAACATATAGTTGTAAGTGAGTCTGCAGCTGTATACTTGATCATTTTACAGCCAGACAAGACCCTACAGCTGTAAGGTTTCTCTACAGCTGATTTTTCATATTGACAGGACTCTACAGCGGCAAGGCTGAAGACTCTACAGCTGCAAAGAACCGTTTGAAGAGGAAGTACAAGTCAGAGATTATTTGAAGATAATGAAGACTCTTAAGCACAATTAGTGTAGCTTTCAAGCACTCACTAAAATATACTTAAGTGGAGGATATTTTCTTAATTCTGGAGGATAATGAAAATTATTTGAAGACAGCCAGAATTCTGAAGAAAAGGACAATAGTACAATCAGTACTATCCTGTGTGAAGGATGAGGACTACTTCACACATGCCAAATGGAGAGAGAGGAGCCTTATCCAGATTTCAAATTTGAAATTTCCAATGGATAAGTCACACCACTCAATCGATAAATAGAAGAAGTCCTCAGAGGAAGCAACAACAGCAACCCTGAGCATACAAGCATTCTGCCTAAGCAAGTCTACAGCCAACAGTTTTCTGAGAGCTTTATTGTTTTTATTCTTTGTGATTCATTGGATAGTTGGTTAGGATTTTTCTTAGAAAGAATCACCTTTTGTTGTTGTTCCCTCACCTGTTTTATATTTCTACTTAGTGTAGATATCTCTTTGTGAGGTTTTGTAAACTCTTTGTGAGTTAATATTCTGAGTGAATAGGGTAGTTTAATCTCTTGTTAGAATAGGAATCTGAGTGAACCTAGTTCTAAGGGGGAACTACTTGTATTGATCTGAGTGATCTCATCTTAGTGAATTTGGCACCTGAGTGGTGTAATAGTGGATTAGGTGGTCTTTTTATAAACACTGAAATTTGGTCTATTTACTTTCTGTCATTTAAATTCTTGTTCTTCATATTTAATTTATTTGTTACATTCATCATTCTTTTGAAACCTGAGTGCATAAAACTTTGTGGTTTTCACAGAGAAAAACTGACTCTACAGTTGTAGACTTCTCTAAGTCATTCAGTTGTTAACTTTGGTTTATATTGTTTTTCATTAACACTCACTCTTATTCCGCTGCACATTAGAGTATTTTCAATACAATTTTATTTGTGAGAATCCCTCTGATATTTTGTCTACAATTGATCTTTTATTTTGCAAAGTTTTTGAACTCTACAGGTGTAGACTTGTTAAATCCACAGCAGTAACCTTTGTGGTCCAGTTTCTAAAACTCTTGTAGACTTATCGTTTTAAACTTATTAGAGACTACTGTAAGGTTCTAGAATCCCTCTTTTGAAAAAGTTTGAAAATCTGATTTTGGACTCAAGGTCTATTCACCCCCCACCCCCTCTAGACCTTGACCATTTTAAGGGACCAACATGTGGTATCAGAGCAGTTGGCTTGCCACTGCTTTGATCAGTACCTAGCTAGATCCTTTTATTTTTCAAAAATACACCTGCATACTTGCATGGCTCCCAAGATGGTGAAATCTAAGGTTCCAATGTTCTCTGCTGAGGGCTATGATGAATGGAAAATTAGAATGCAAGCACATGTGTCTGCAATCAATGATGAGAAGTGGTCTATCATAGAGGATGGCCATATACCTATTGTGAAGGTCAATACTATAGCTGATCAGTCAGCTGGACTAGCTCAGATTATCCCCAAACCCAGAAGGGAATGGACTGAGGATGACAAGAGAAGGTCCAATCTTGACAATGTTGTAAAGAACACTATTTATCATTCACTTGATAAAATTGTGTTTCGCAAGATCAAAAACTGTAAAACTGGAAAAGATATTTGGGAAAAGTTGGAAATGATTTGTGAAGGAACTGAACAAATCAAGGAAAACAAACTCATTATAGCAGTTCAAGAGTTTGAGAACTTCAAGATGAAATCTGGTGAAACTCTTGAAAAGTTTGAGTTAAGATTCATTGAGATTCTCAATGAGCTAGACTCACTTGGTAAAGATTACTCACAAAGAGAAATGAACATTAAGGTTCTCAGAGGCTTACCCTCTGAATGGGACATGAAGGTCATTGCTGTGAGAGAATCAAAGGATTTATCTAAGATATCCACCTTTAAACTCTTTTCAGTCCTGAAGGCTTATGAATTTGACATAAGTAGAAGAAAAGAACCTGACAGCAGTAAGGTTACAGCTCTAGTGGCTGACAACCCTACATCTTCAAGTTCTGATGATGAAGACTTGGCTCTTTTTATAAAGCAGCTCAAGAAATTTGGCAAATGGACCAAGAAGAAGTAGTTCACACCAAAGGAAGATGGTAAGCTGAAATCTATAGCACCTAACTCAACTTATTTGTTCTATAACTGCAGAAAACCAGGACATTACATCAAGGAGTGTCCATAGCCCAAAGCTGAGACGTACACTGATGAAAAAAAAAGAATCAGGAAAGATAGAAAGAAAAAGTTTGACAAGGAGAGAATTAGAGCACTACTTTCTGAGTTTGATAAAAATCAGGAAGACTGTCCCTCTTCTTCTCAAAAGTCAACTGCAGATTTAGAAGACTCTGACTCTAAAGATTCAGATGAAGAAGGTCTGATCTGTCTTACGGCTAAAGATGAAGAAGGACATGTTACAAGCACCAAAAGAGAGATTTGGTACATAGACAGTGGTTGTGCAAGACATATGACTGGAGATAGAAGTTTGCTACAAAATATGAAAGATCATACAGGTCCTAAGGTTGTTTTTGGTGATAATACCAGTGGAACAGCTAAAGGATCAGGATGTCTACTCAAAGGAAAAGTTTAGATCAATGATGTTTACTTGGTAGATGGTTTAAAGCATAACTTGCTTAGCGTGAGTCAATTTTGTGACAAAGGCTACAATGTAGACTTTACACACGACATTTGCACAGTCAAAGATATTGAATCCCAAATCACAAAACTGACAAGAACTAGAAAAGAGAATGTTTACATTGTGGAGTGGAACTCTACAGCTGAAACTACGTTATTTTTAGCTAATAGTTCTAATTAAGTTAGTTGGCTATGGCACAAAAGAATGAATCACATAAATTTCAAAACCATGAATGAACTTGTGAATAACAGACTTGTAAGAGGTCTGCCAAACACTAAGTTCAGGAAGGAACACTTATGTGATGTTTGTGTCAAAGGGAAACAAATCAAGAAGACTTTCAAAAGTAAAATACACTCAAGTACTTCAAGAACACTTGAATTATTGCATATGGATCTTTTTGGACCCATAGAACCAGTAAGTATAAGTGGGAAGAAGTATACTTTGGTTGTTGTAGATGATTACTCAAGATTTTCTTGGACAGTGTTTCTAAGAAAGAAGAGTGAAACTCTACAGCGGTTACCAGAATTGTTAAGAAGGATTCAGAATGAAAAGAACTTGAAGATTGTAAAGATCAGATCAGATAGAGGAATAGAATTCACAAAACAAGTTATTGAAGAGTATTGCTCACTATATGGCATAATTCATGAATACTCTACAGCTAGAACCCCACAACAAAATGGAGTTGCAGAAAGGAAGAATAGAACACTCAAAGAAGCTGCCAGAACAATGATTGTTGAATCAAAGTTGCCTAAGAAATTTTGGGCAGAAGCAACAAGTACTGCATGCTATACTCAAAATAGATGTTTGATTGTTAAGGATCATAAGAAGATTCCATATGAGTTATGGAAAGGAAGGACTCCTAATATTTCTTATCTACACATATTTGGATGTAAATGCTTCATACTAAATAATGGGAAAGAACACCTCAGAGTGTATAACAAGAGATTAATGATTGTGGAAAAATCACATCATGTTGTTTTTTATGAACAACATAGCTCCCCGGAAGAAATTATTGAAGACTCTAAAGAGGACAACTCTATAGTCACAAGTCAACAGCAGTATGTTGAAATCAAAACTCCTGTAGATTTGACCAACAAAGGCTTTGGCACTGTCATAGTTGAGTTACCTCCATTAGAGAATGATGAAGACCTAGTCTATGAGAATGATCAAACAGAAGTAGAAACACTAACAAAAGGACCTGATGAGTCTGCAGTAGGTGAACCTACAGCTGAAGAAAATAATGATCAAAGACTAGAACCTATGTCAGATTTGATTTGGTTGAAAGATCACCCCCCTGAGCATGTAAATGGAAACCCATCAGATGCTGTAAAAACCAAAAAACAAATCCATGAGGCAATGTTTGCTACATTTATTTCATCTTCAAAACCTACTGATATTCATGAAGTACTGCAAGATGTCAATTGGATTATTGCAATGCAAGAAGAATTGGATGGTTTTGAAAGAAATCAAGTATGGGAACTTGTTCTAAGACCTAGGAATCACAAAGTTATTGGACCAAGGTGGGTATTCAAGAACAAACTTGATGAAGATGGAATTGTGACCAGAGATAAAGCAAGGCTAGTTGCTCAAGGCTATTGTCAATCTGAATGCATAAATTTTGATGAATCATTTGCCCCAGTTGCAAGATTAGAAGCTATAAGAATATTTCTAGCCTATGTTGCACATATGAACTTTACAGTCTATCAAATAGATGTAAAGAGTGCATTTCTCAATGGTCTACTCTCAGAAGAAGTGTATGTTGAAGAACCACCAGGATTTGAGGAATCTACAGCTGAAGATATGGTTTATAAGCTTAGAAAAGACATTTATGGACTTAAGTAAGCACCAAGATCATGGTATGATACCCTATGTGATCATTTGATCAAAAATGGATTCAAAAAGGGTATGGTTGACAAAACCTTATTCAGATTACAACATGGGAATGATATATTGCTTGTCCAAATCTATGTTGATGACATAATCTTTGGCTCAACCAATGAAGAATTTTGCAGAAAATTCTCTAAGCTCATGACTGAGAAATTTGAAATGAGCATGATGGGAAATCTGAATTTCTTTTTCGGATTGCAAGTTAAGCAAATGAGAGATGGAATTTTCATCAATCAAGCTAAATACACTCAAGAGCATATAAAAAGATTTGGAATGGACAGCTCTAGGCCTACCAATATAGCTATGACACCTTTTGTGAGTCTTGACAAAGATGAGAATGGCAAAAGTTTTGATGTAACCAAATATAGGAGGCTAATTGGATCATTGCTATACCTTACAGCTAGGAGACCTGATTTCATGTTTGTAGTAGGTGTATGGGCTAGATTCCAAGTGAATCCTAAGGAATCACACTTAAATGTTGTAAAGAAGATCATCAAGTATGTCAAATTCACTCAAAATCTAGGATTATGGTATCCTAAAGAAGGAGGAATTGAACTCATTGGGTACACTGACTCAGATTTTGCAGGCTGCAAGATTGATAGAAAGAGTACTAGTGGGATTTGTCAATTCTTAGGTGAAAGATTGGTGGCATGACACAGTAAAAAGTAAAACTCTATTGCTCTTTCTACAGCTGAGGCAGAATATATTGCTGCTAGAAGTTGTTGTGCACAAATCTTATGGATGCAATATCAATTACAAGACTATGGGAATGACGCAAGAGAAATAATTGTATTCTGTGACAATACAAGTGTTATTGCTATTACACAGAATCCAGTTTTACACTCTAGATCAAAACAATGTAAGGCATCATTTCAAAAGAGATCATATTGAAAGAAAGGATGTGAAATTGACAAAGATTCATATTGATTTGAATCTTGCTGATATTTTCACTAAACCTTTGTGTGAATCAAGATTTTCAATCTTGAGAGGTAATTTGGGAATGTTAGAACTATAAGAAGACTCTGTGAAAATCACTAAATTGCAAAAACAAACCTAGAAAATTGGAAAATTAGCAAAATGGAAAAATGCAGCTGCAAAGTCATTCAACTGCAGAGTTGGTAACTCTACAGATGTAGTCTTAGTTCTGAACTGCAAATTCCTTACCAACTGAAGACTTCCAAATTCTTAGATTGTCAACTGCAAACTTAGGGAATTTACAGTACTTTGTACAATTCTGAAAATTAAATGGAGCAACACAAATTCAGAAACGTTTGGACTAAAGTGACAGACATTTTGGATTTATTCAACATTTTAACTAATAAAATATGTGAGTATGTGTAACATTTTAAATAGAATTAAATTCTATGTGAGTTAGATTTTGGACAAATTTAATTATAAGTTTTGGTCCAGAATTCAAAAACTCATAAATTTTAGGTTAAAGACCGTTATACCCCTGTTCTTAAATGACTGTTTAAGGAAAGGTATTTAAAGGATCCTTCATCCTTTTTATAACTCACTTTAACATTCGAACCCCCTGAAACCTTAAAACTCCCCATCTCTTACTCTCTGAAACCAAAACATCATGGCAATGAAAGTTATTTTTGGTGCACTTTTCGACTTTGACGAATTATTGAAGAAACATCCCACTGATGTTATGGAAGATGTTGTCAAAAACATAGTGAATCAAGGGATTCATTATTGTCTTACTCACAATCCTGGAGCTTATGACGATAAAATCGTGCATGAGTTCTATCAGAATGCAGAAGCCAATGTGGAAAGGAAAACATTATCAGTAAAGCTGCAAGAAAGGAAGGTCAATATTACAACTGGTGATATTTGCAGAGCTTTACATCTAAGGACTGGAGGTGATGCTCATGATAATCTCAACTTTGCTGAGGAAGATGAGAAATACTGGAAGAGATTCACTGCAAAGAAGCCATTTCTGTAGAACTGGAAGAGGACATTCAAGAAGACTGACCTAGCAGTTGAGTATGCCTACTTATATGAAGCTATTAATAAGTGTTTATTATGTAGAACTGGTGTTCATGATACTGGCATTATTCTTATGTGGGATCTGATGATAGCTTTTGTTAAGGAAGTTAAAGTTGATATAGGAGAATTGCTACTGATATAGGTAAAAGCTGGAAAGAAAAAAGGTTTTAGTTTGTTCTTGAACTATATATTAAAGGAGGTAGGTTTTTCTTTATTCAATGGGCATGAAGGACAGCCTATTTTGATTCATAGAATCATAGGGAAGGCTAATTTCAAGAAAGGAGCTGTGGATGCTCCTATGGCTCCTAAATCCAAGAAGAGAAAGAAGAGTAAACCCGAAGGAAAGAAACCTACAGTTGTCAGTTAACCAAGACAGTATGAAAGAAAGAAGAAGAAAAATGTAAGGAGAAAGCTTTTGGTGGATGAACCAACTGATTCTGAGGATGAAGTTGACAGAGAAAAGAGGCAGAAGAAATTTCATTCCAAGAATATTATAGAAATTGAAGCTGACAAGTCTACAGCTGTAGACTTGCCAATTGTACAGTCTGAGGTACAAGTTGTTAAGGAACAAGAAGAACATATCGCTGAACCTGAACCTTAAAATGGACAACTTCATGTTGTTCCAGTTGAGGGGGTAGAAGGATTTGAAGAAGAAAGGCAAAGATTTGATGACTGGAAGATAGTCAGGGAAGAATTGGATAAATTAACAGTTGAAGAAAGAAATTTGTTCCAGTATCCTGTTGACTGGACAAATTGCTGTGATGTAAATGAGTTAATGAAACCCAACTTTTTGAATAATTTTATTGTTGAAAAAATGAGAAAAAATAAAGGAAAGGGAAAGCAGATTATTGCTGAAGAGACTGCAAGACAAAAAATCACTAAATCAGCAGCTGCAGCTTTGAGTGTTACAATGGGATCTGAGAGAGACCCAGAAGCTGAATATCCAGAAGCTGAGTTTGATGTTACAAGCTCAGATAGTGAAGAAGAGAGGCCACAAAAGATTGGTGAAGGTAGTCAACAAATAGTTGAAGCTGAAGGCTTAACTATTTTGGCAAAGGAGACTATTCTATTGGAGTCTGCAAGAGCTAGTGCTGCAGATCCAGTACAAGTTGAAGAAACTGACCCTGATCAACCTATTTCTGAGAAAGAAAAAGAGGCAAGGAAAGATGACTTACCTTGCAAAGAGCCTAAAGATAAACCTGATAATGATGAAGGTGGTGATGATGATGCACCAATGGGTGGTGCTCAAGCTAAGGTTGTGCTAACTGTTGATCAATCAAATTTGGAGGCTCAAGCTGATGAAGAGATGGTTGAAGACACTTCAAAGGAGATAGATGAAAATGCTAAGGATATGTCAAACCCCATCACAAGCATTTTTAATCAACCTCCTCCTGCAATGTTCACTTTGGAAGAAATTTATCAACATGGAACTCCTCCCTTGCAGAGTTATTCAGCACTTGAGATAGAAAATGTAGAAAATATGGATGACTACATTGCTAATTTCTCTACTGACAAGATGGAAGTGATTATGACTCCTAGCAAGAGGAAGACTTCCACTGAAGACTCTACAGCTGTAGAGTTGGTGCCTTCTAAAGCTCAGAAAGTCACAAAGGGAGAAGAGTTGGTTATTATTGAAGGAGACTTTGAAGAAGAGGACAGTGATTCAAACCCTCAAATGACACCTAAGGAAGTTGTATCCCAACTGAAAAAGATGGAGGATTCTCTGAAAGGAATTGAAGCAGAAATCATCAAACAAGTCAAGAGAGTACCTGATACTATCATTTCTCAGAATGTGAAGAAAGGTATGGAAGACTTAGTGAAGAAGTTTGAAGAGAGAAGCCTGGAAGAAAAGAAAATTCTTGAAAACAATTTCAAAGCTGTTGTGGACAAACTATTGGCTCAAAATGAATTGGTTAGACAAGATGTTATTCAGAAGATAAGAGAAATTATTACTCTACAGTCTGATATCAATCTGATGAAAGGTGATTCTTTCAATTTGAAGATTAAAGTAAAGAGTATGAAGAATGAGATGAACAAGATGATAACTGGGAATGAGACTCTGAAGAATGATCTTATGAGCAAGCTTAACACCATTTTGTCACACATTGATGTTGGCAAAAAGGGGTAAAGTAAGATTGAGAAAGAAATCAAAGAAGGAGACAAGATTACTGAAGACATTCTTGGAAATGTGAAGAATATTGGAGAAGCATGGGCAAAGGAACTTGAAGCTGCCAAATCTAAAGACTTATCTAAGAGACTGGGAGAACAGTCAGAAGAGAGATCTCAACCTGAGCAGATGAAGGGAAGTTCTAAAGGAAGCAAGATTATAAAACACCCTAAATCTACAGCTCAGAAGAAACCTACAGTTCAGAAACCTACAGCTCATTCAACTCAAAAACCTTTGGGTTATTGGGAACAGACTGTGAAAGAGTCAAGAGATAGAAAGAAAGAGAAGGAAAAGAAAGAGAAAGAAGAGAAAGAGAAAGAAAAGCAAAGAAAGAAAGATTTTGAAGAATCTACAGCTGTTGTCACTGCTCAACCTTTTAATGTTCAATCATTGAGCATGATACCTGCTGAAGATCAAGATGAGAAGGAAAAGCAAATGAAGACTGAGTTTGATAATCTATGGGAAGAATTCTTGAGCATATGCAACAGGCATACAGTGATTACGAAGATCAAACTCAAGAAGGACATATTTCAAAAGTTCAAGGATATGAAGGCCAATGGATCTTTGTATAAAGGAGACAATGATCGCCTCCTTGGTGGGAAAATCAAGAGTATTCCATTGCCTAAGAAGGTGTTCAAATCAAAGAAGGAGGAAGAAGAATTTGAAGCCTATGAGTTCATGATGCTGAATAAATATATTGAAGAAGATGTGAAAAACATGAAGCTAGTGGAACAAGGAATTCTAAAGCCCCAAGATGAATATGATGAGGATGATGAAGAAGATGATGCTGATCCCAAGCACAGGAGAAGATGAAGACTCTTTTCTAGATTAGACACTAAAACTTTTTAGTTTTTAGTCTATTTATCTACTGTAATCTGTATCTTGAACCCTTGTTTATGTTACTGCAGCTTTTTGTCTTCTGTTGCATTGTCTTTGTCTGCTTTGTGTTGTTCTTGTTTTGTTTCTTGTAAGACAATATCTTATTGTCTTTGTTGTTTGTTTTGTTTGTTTTGCCAACATCAAAATAGGGGGAAATTGTTAAGTACCTAGGTTTAGATTTTGATGTGTGCAAAATAATGTGTTTAATTGTGTAATTTGATCTAACACTTGTGCTAAGGAAATTGGTGTAAGTGAAGTCTACAGCTGTATACTTGATCATTCTACAGCCAGACAAGACCCTACAGCTGTAAGGTTTCTCTATAGCCAATTTTTCATATTGACAGGACTCTACAGCTGCAAGGTTGAAGACTCTACAGCTGCAAAGAACCATTTGAAGAAAAAGTACAAGTCAGAGATTATTTGAAGATAATGAAGACTCTTAAGCACAATTAGTGTAGCTTTCAAGCACTCACTAAAATATACTTAAGTGGAGGATATTTTCTTAATTCTGGAGGATAATGAGGATTATTTGAAGACAGCCAGAATTCTGAAGAAAAGGACAACAGTACAATCAGTACTATCCTGTGAAGGATGAGGACCACTTCACACATGCCAAATGGAGAGAGAGGGGCCTTATCCGGATTTCAAATTTGAAATTTCCAACGGATAAGTCACACCACTCAATCTATAAATAGAAGAAGTCCTCAGAGGAAGCAACAACAACAACCCTGAGCATACAAGCATTCTGTCTAAGCAAGTCTACAACCAACAATTTTCTAAGAGCTTTATTGTTTTTATTCTTTGTGATTCATAGGATAGTTGGTTAGGATTTTTCTTAAAAAGAATCACCTTTTGTTGTTGTTCCCTCACCTGTTTTATATTTCTACTTAGTGTAGATATCTCTTTGTGAGGTTTTGTAAACTCTTTGTGAGTTAATTTTCTGAGTGAATAGGATAATTTAATCTCTTGTTAGAATAGGAATCTGAGTGAACCTAGTTATAAGGGGGAACTACTTGTACTCATCTGAGTGATCTAATCTTAGTGAATTTGGCACATGAGTGGTGTAATAGTGGATGTAGGTGGTCTTTTTATAGACACTGAACCACTATAAATTTGGTCTATTTACTTTCTGTCATTTAAATTCTTGTTCTGCATATTTAATTTATTTGTTACATTCATCATTCTTTTGAAACCTGAGTGCACAAAACTTTGTGGTTTTCAAAGACAAAAACTGACTCTACAGCTGTAGACTTCTCTAAGTCATTCAGTTGTTAAGTTTGGTTTATATTGTTTTTCATTAACACTCACTCTTATTCCGCTGCACATTAGAGTATTCTCAATACAATTTTAATTGTGAGAATCCGTCTGATATTTTGTCTACAAGTGATCTTTTATTTTGCAAAGTTTTTGAACTCTACAGTTGTAGAGTTGTTAAATCCACAGTTGTAACCTTCGTAGTCCAGTTTCTAAAACTCTTGTAGACTTATCGTTTTAAAATTATTAGAGGCTAATGTAAAGTTCTAAAATCCCTCCTTTAATTTGAAAAAGTTTGAAAATCTGATTTTGGACTCAAGGTCTATTAACCCCCTCTAGACCTTGACCACTTTAAGGGACCAACACCTTTGATTATATAGTGACATATAATGTTTGGTCTGGGTGCCTATAAGTGGCTAAACATGCCTTTGGTCATGCACAACAAAGCTCGAGAGAATTTGCACCTCACATGGGTTATCTATTCCATGGCAAGAAAGTGGAATTTTTATTAAGGACCATAACGTAATGTGTACGGCAAAATGGGGACCGTAAATTTTGAACTGACAATATCAGGATAATAACTTTTAAAAGATAGAAATATATGTAAATCAACCAAAATAGGGCCCAAATTTACACTAGTTCACGCTAATTAGGCCCAATATAGCCCAAATCGGGTGAACTAACCCGATTTGGATTGATTTATCTCATTATGTAACTTCTAATTGTTTCTTTTACTTAATTTTACACTACAATAAATATTAATTTCGTTCATTCGTATGCACATAATTCTATGTAAGTCCATTTTGAGTTATGTTTTTTTTTTAAATTCATCAAATTTATTCATTTTTATTTCTAATATATATATATATATATATATATATATATATATATA
>JAPKLY010000034.1:178102-250268 GCA_026898435.1 Prunella vulgaris | reverse complement strand
TATATATATATATATATATATATATATATATATACTTCACCAATTTTTTTTATGTTATAAATTTAATATTTTACACTACTAAATATTTTTAAGTTGTACTCGAGGTTCTTTTAATCCTCATCATCCTCTTTGTTAAGTACCTTGGTCTAGATTTTGATGTGTGCAAAACATATATTTTATTTGGATAAATTAATCTAACACTTGATCTAAGAAAACTGGTTTTTGAAAGTTATAAGTTGTAAGAGAAGTCTGCAGCTGTATACTTGATCATTCTACAGTCAGACATGACCCTACAACTGTAATGTTTCTCTACAACCAATTTTGTATTTTCCGGACTCTGCAGCTGCAAGGTTGAAGACCCTACAGTTGAAAAGACCGTTTGAAGATAGAGTACAAGTCAGATATTAATTGAAGATTATGAAGACCCTTAAGCTCATTTAGTGTAGCTCTCATGCACTCACTAAATAATACTTAAGAGGAGGTTATTTCTATGATTCTGGAGGATAATGAAGATTAGTTTGAAGACAGCCAGAATTCTGAAGAAAAGGTCAATAGTACAATCAGTACTATCCTGTGTGAAAGATGATGACCACTTCACACATGCCAATAGAGAGAGAGGAGCCTTCTCCTGAATTCAAATTTGAATTCCCCAACGGATAAGTCACACTACTCAATCTATTTATAGAAGATGTTCTCCGAGGAAGCTACAACAACAACCCTGCGCATACAAGCATTCAGCCTAAGCAAAGTCTACAACCAAAAAAATCTGAAAGAGAGATTTTATTGTTCTTTGTGATTCATAGGATAGTTGGTTAGGATTTTCTTAAAAAGAATCACATTTTTGTTGTTGTTTCGTCACCTGTTTTATCATTTCTACTTACTGTAGATATTTCTGTGTGAGGTTTTAAACTCTTTGTGAGTTATTTTTCTGAGTGAATAAGGTAGTTAATCTCTTGTTAGAATATGAATCTGAGTGAACCTAGTTCTAAGGGGGAACTACTTGTATTAAAAACTTATTTCTATTGTTGTCTAAACTCTTTGTTAAACTGCTGCTTGCCATATATTTACGTGACTCATTTTTCTCTAACAATATTTATAAGTGAATTTGCTATTGTTTCTTCGTGATCCTCCTCTGTTTCACCATCAGGTATAGTGTACAACAAGACTCCCAACTTACTCCTTCATAATATCTCCTGTAATTTAATTCATGTTTGTTGTGCTATATATTTGTACCCCACTTACTTTATGGGGTCCTCCATTTCAGCTGATATTTAAACATTATCATGTTTATGAGGTCCATTGATTTTCAACCTTTTTAATATTTCCTGCACATTTTTCAAAATGCTTATTTGGCGGAAAATAGCATCACCTTCTTTTAGAGCAGGCTGCCTTTGTAACAGAAGCTAGAATTTTTCCATTGCTATCTCAGACGAAAAAATTATTTAATAACTTATAGACGGCCAAAGGTACTTATTTCAGGTCTACTCAGTATTCCAAGTTCTTCACCATGCACTAAATTGATATTTGTACCTTCATCTTAAGGTGGTCAAATAATAAGCTTTGATGGTGCAGGTAAAATCTAAATTTAGGTATGTCTGCCATCACATAAAGAAGTCTACATCACAGGTTGGGTATGTCTGCCATCTTCTGAGTTTTTGTTCAGGCCATTCACACTTTTTTTTTCACTTTATTTTTTCCTGCAAAGTATATCGTTGTTCTCTTTTACTTATTGTTATATTGTTTTAATGCATCTCAATTTACCTATAGTTCTGTCATAGGTGGCTTTTTCGAAGTAACATTATGTATTTGGTAGTACTTGGACGTTGAATTTGGTTGTTTGAATGCTGGTGGGAGTTAGTGACATTGTGATTCAAATATAGTAATTTTATAAATAGGCCTATATGCATTGGACGAACTACATAAAAATTACAAAGGTATATGAACTTCACAAAGGTATATATATTACAGAGGTATATGACATATAATTTTAGAGTAATGTTCACTTTGAAAATCTGGAAAAGTACAACAAATCTAATTTTCATGTATTGCAGGTCAGAAAAAATTAATACATGGGACTTTTGACCGATGAGCAAGCTAATGCTTCTAATTTATACTGTATAAGTGTATTAATTCTCCCAATTTTTGCAATGAAAAATGCAATCTTTGTTTCCATTTCCTCCCAATATGTTTAATTGATCAATAATTTCCATGTACATGTGTCATGTGTTTCTTTGCTTTCAGAAAGATGTTAGTTTTTCAGCATTTGGTACACAGCCTTCATTTCCATGTGCTGTACATCTTTTAAAAAATTTGCTAAATCAGCACAGCAAGGGGGAGAATTAGGTATGCTGCTTATATTTTTTTCTTAATGTGTATATTGATATGCTATTTCTTGCTTGAAAAAATATAATTCATTCCTAGTTTTGACGGATCATTTTTCTGTAATAAGAAGTTGGTAATTTTGGGCATCTATTCTTAAACTTTGCTTGTTTTCTTAGGTATGCTTGTATTCATTTTGTCAGAGGAAGAAGCCTGCTGCTCTCCATTGTGTAAAGAACAAAAGAACATGTGCCAACTGGTATTTTGAGGTTGATATTTTAGGGAATTCTGTGAATTCTTGCAAATTGATAGATGATTAATTTGGTGGTTTGCAGCCCGCATGATATAAAGACCATTTGAATAGGACTTTTATTTTCTAATGAATATCAAATAACTTTAAAACATCCGATTGCATTGAACTAAGCTAATTAGGAAGATTGAGAGCTAAGCTAATAAGTCATTAATTCATCATCTAATGTTTAGGAAATATATTAATTGTTACTTGAACAATGAAATGCGGTCCTATAAAGTTTTTTTCAACTACTGTATGATCCATAATATATGGAAGTTGTATTTTGTGAATTATTATAATAATTGTCGTACAAAATCATTTCTTGTTCTTACATTATTTTAGGTCTTAACACGGTTTAGAATTAGTATTTTATGATGGTTTCTGTACCTTTCTTTTTCTTCCTTTCTTATGCTTAACCTGATACTTCTCAAGAAGTGGCAAAACTTGCACCATGAAACTACTCGTGTTTGGCTTGTGTTTGTATATTTTGCTAATTCACTTTTATCTCTGAAGACATTATTTGATTATATATTTTTGATGTGGTCTATTCTTTCTCCATTTTGTAGGAATGACTTGACTTGAGATAGAAGACAGGAGATGGAAGAGCTTTATAGGAATGACTTGACTTGAGATAGAAGACGGGAGATGGAAGAGTTGATATTGGAATTAGTAACTAGGTCCTTGCTTTGTAAAATATTCATTAGTTATATTGTCGAATTATACGTTGTTAATTTTACGTGAGTTGTGTAAATTATCAAGAATTTTGTATTTGATAATTTTTTAATGAAATTTAATAATATATTTACAAATTTTTTAATTATGATTTTATGGTATATATCTTTTATTATCTTATTAGGCTTTAAAATTACATAAATTGTATATTACAAAAAAAAAAAAAAAACTAAGCACCTAAGACAACGGGTAATACCTGTTGTCATAGGCTCAAAATCTGTTGTGATTACAATAAAAGACAACGGGCATTGAATTTATGACAACGGTTAAATTCTGTTGTCTTAGGCTTTTACAACAACGGTTTTTTAAATTTATAACAACGGTCAAGACTCGTGGACTTTGAAATTTAAGACAACGGTTATATATAGTTATGTCAACGGGTATTTACCGTTGTCAAAAATATTTAAGACAACGGTTATATATAGTTATGTCAACGGGTATTTACCGTTGTAAAAAATATTTAAGATAATGGTGAAAAACCGTTGTCAAAAGGTTGGACCTACGACAACGAGTCGATCAACAACGGGGAAAATATAGCTACGACAACGGGGATTCCCCGTTGTCGTAACCCTTTTCTGGCATAGTGTAAGTGGTATAACGGTGGATGTAGGTTGTCTTTTTCACAGACACTGAACCACTATAAATTTTGTCTATTTACTTTCTGTTATTTATATTTCTGTATTGCATATTTACTTACTTGTTACATTCATCATTATTTTAAAATCTAGTGCATAAGACTTTGTGTTTTCACAAAGAAACTGACTCTACAGTTGTAGACTTGTCTAAGTCACTCAGCTGTTAAGTTTGTTTAAATTATTTTTCAGTAACACTCACTTATTTTCCGCTGCACATTAGAGTATTCTCAATACACTTTTAAGTGTGAGAATACATCTGATTTTTTGTCTACAAGTTATCTAGTTTATTAGCAGGTTTTATAACTCTGCAGCTGTAGACGCCTTTTGTCCACAGCTGTAACCTTTGTGGTCCAGTTTTTAAAACCTCTTGTAGACTTATTGTTTTTGAACTTTTAGAGAATACTGTAAGGTTCTAGAATCCCCTCTTTTGAAAAGTTTGAAAATTTGATTTTGACTCAAGGTCTATTCACCCCCCCTCTAGACCTTGACCACTTAAGGGACCAACACTCTTTATCATATTCATCTTCATCTTCTCCTTTTTCCTCAAACAGTGATCTTTGAAGAAGGTGTCAATATTATTATGAATTAAGGAAGGAGCAGATGAAGAAGAGGAAAAAGATGAAGATGAAGATACAGAGGATGATGAGAATTAATAGAATTTAAATTAAATATTAAAAAAATTTAGTATTGAAAAGCATAAAAATTTATAATAATAAAGAAAAGTTGTTTAAATATATAAAAATAAATTAAATTTATAAAAATAAAAAATATTTGTTTATATATATATAAATTAGAAACAAAAAGAAATTAATTTGATGAATTTTAGAAAAAGTGTGACATAATTTGGAGTTATATACAATTAAATGCATGAAAACTAACAAATTAAAAGTTTTTAGTTGTGTAAAATATTAATTTTATCAAATTAAAAAGGTTGTTGATATATATATATATATATATAAATTAGAAACAAAAAGTAATTAATTTAATCAATTTAAAAAAATATATGACTGAATTTGGAGTTATATACAATTAAATGCATAAAAACTAACAAATTAATATTTGTAGTAGTGTAAAAAAGATTGTTGAAATAACTAAATTTATTGAATTAAAAAAAATAACTCAAGTTGGATTTATATACAACTAAATGCGTACAAATGAACACAATTAAAATTTGTTGTAGTTTAAAATATTATATTTAGAAAATTAAAAATATTTAGTGAAATATCTATATAAATGAATCAGAAACAAAAATAAATTAATTTAATGAACTTAAAAAAAGAACAACACTCAATTCGAATTTATATACAATTAAATACATAAAAAATTAATAAATTAAAATTTTTTAGTAGTATAAAATATTAAATTTGTATAATTAAAAAATTGATTAAATATATAATAAATAATTTAGAAAAAAAATAATTTGATTAATTTATAAAAAGCGTGACTCAATTTGGAGTTATATACAATAAAATGCATAAAAACTAACAAATAGGTAAATAAAAAAATAAAAAAAATGTGTCACATTATCACTAACGGTTGGGTAACCTTCAACTCCCGGTTGTAGGACTAAAAACTCTTTTTTTAACTTATAAGATGAAAATAAAAGTCCAAATATAATAGAACTAAATATAAAGTAAAAAAAGTTAAAGGATAAAAAACTCTATTTTCCCTTTAAATTATTCACATACACTCTGTATTTCACTTTATTTGAATACACATCATTTCACACATTCTATCTTTCTCTCTCTTTCTCTCTCTCTTCTTTCCATTCTTTCTCTTCTCTATGCACTGCATCGAAAATGGAAGAATAGCCCCATCGATTCGTGTGATTTAGGTTTTCTCGGTGTCGGAGAAAATGGGAAAGTATTAGAAAATGATGCAAATTTTTAGATAATTCTAGCAAGTAATAGAGTTCAATAGATGGTGTAAAATAAAGAAGAAAAATCTAGAATTAGCTATTAAGCACAAGAATACTGTAGAATATTCGTAATGGTAGGAAGATGAAGTATAAAGAAAGTTCTTGAAATTGAAAAATCTAGAATTATGATAAATAGAAATTGGAGGAATCTAGAATTCGCCTCCAAACTCTAGTATTTTGGTTGATGTCCTATAAATAGGACGACAAGTCACTGTAAATATAAGAACCAAGAAATAACAAAACAAATTTCTCAACTAGATGCCCTCTGTTTTCTATCCCTTGTTTCTTCACTAAATACAATCATCTTCCACCTATCCTAATTTTTCATATATATAAAACACTCCCACATAAATAATTTCTCCCTAAATACCTTTAGTGGTATCAGAGCCCTGTTAGATTTTTAACTGGGCGTAATCTTGCTTCCACACTATGACCAAAATACCTTTCATAATATTTCCCATTGACATTTCCATAACCTTTCATAAACTCCAAACTCTTTGAAGAGAGTTGGAAAATTTGAAGATGAAAGAATTTGAGACCGTAAAAGATTACTATACTCGATTAAGAGAAGTAATTAATAAACGACAAGTATACGAAGAAAATATTATTTAGAAGAGAGTGGTTAAAAAAATATTAATTACTCTCCCAGCTAAATATGATCCTATTGTCACCACCACTAAAGAGACTAAAGACATAGAAAAATTAGCGGTGACAGAACTAATATGTTCACTTGAAGCATATGAGAAAAGATTAAGTATGAGTGAAAATGAATATGTTGACAACGTATTTCAATCTAAATTTAAAACAACGGGAATAAAAGGTAAACACAACGGTAGTTATCAGTTGTCATATGTTTAAGACAACGGTTAATAAACAGTAAAGACAACGGGTATTCACCGTTGTCATAAGTACTTAAGAGAACGGTGAGAAACATGTTCTCAAAAGTCTGGACCTACCACAACGAGTCGGTCCACAATGGTGAAAAAACACTTACGACAACGGGGAATCCTTGTTGTCGTAGCCATTTTCTGGCATAGTGAAACTTAATATACATTCTCAGAATTCTAGAAATTGTGGGAAGAAAAATGGAGAAAATATAGAATTAAAAATCAAGGCATCAATATTAAAAAAAGAAATGATAAATACCCACATTGTGGTATTCGTAAGAAGACCAACCATCTTGAAAAAGATTGTTGGAATCGAGATAAACCACAATGCTAAAGTTGCGGAAAATATGGTCACTTGGAAGAAAGATTTTCGTGCTAAACACAAGCACAAAACAAATTACACTGAGGAGGAGGAAAGCACAAACAACTTGTTCTATGAGTGTCATGCCGCCTCAGAATTTCCAAAAACAGGGGATAATCCCTAGTTTTGCAAATTTACAAAGATAATATCCTAATTTTGTAATTTCATAAAGATAGTGTTCTAATTTTACAAATCTGAAAAATAGTGACCAAATTTTGCAAACGCCCACTGTCCTTAAAAAATATACCCTTTAAAAATGTCAGCTTCATAAGGGATCATGTGCTCCTCACATGCTTATTATAGCAAAATTTTCAATTGTTTTGACAAAAAACTAAAATTGAAAAAGTACAAAGTTATAGGATTAAAAGTGAAATCAAAACTAGTTTTGAAAATTTTCCAATGTAATGCTACTATTTATGGTGTAAAATTGAATAATTGCCTATAAATAAAGGGATACTGAGTTTCACTGAAGTTGATATACTAATCGGCAATTTCCTTTCCCCATCGTCTAAGAGAAAAAACACAATGATGTGATGGGTAAGGAGGGAGAGTCAAAATAAACAAATGAGTGAAAATAGAAAACTTGAACCCACAATATGTTTCGACTTGTATCACTGTCTTTCAGAAATTTACAAGAAAAATCACAACCAATATCTTTTAAATATGTATATATCAACAGAAGTAATTAAAGTAATAAAACAAGAAATCAACACCGACTCACATATGATGAAGAAAACCTAAATTGAGCTGCTTGCTCCACACTTCTTTAAATAACTTCTTGTATTATAACTAGCACTCGACAATGCAAAGTATACAAATGTGCGGACCTAAGGTTCCACTGAAGTTTGACAGCCCTGCTGTTCTTTCCCTAGCTAATTAGGGACAGTTGGAAATATTAATATGTCTATATATAATTCATTCACACACAAATCATAGTACTACTTTGAAGATAAATAACAGATATTGTATTTTTTTTAGTGAAATGAATGCAGTATCTATAGTAACATTTATACATTGATGAAAACAAACACCGCGAAGCAGTTTATTTCTTTAAATGGTTGACTTAAACGCAAAAAAAATCTAATTTATTCGCAACCATCTATTCGGTCTATTAAATTAACTAGTTGTGATTTTATTGTTCCTTCTCCCTTTTCCTATCTAGCTTATGGCATTCTTGTTAATCAAAGTTATTAGCACGTGGCAAGCACTACAAGAAAATTGATCTATAATGACAGCATCCTGTCATTATAGATCAATTTTCTTGTAGTGAAGCGACAACAAAATTAATATCAGCTGCCTGACAACAAACACTTGACAATACAAAACAACAGGATTTACGAACCTGAGATTTCGCTCAAGTTGATAGCCACGTGTTCCCGCAGTTCCTTCAATTCTTCAACAATCGCCCCATAACCTGATACAAAGATCCATCTTGCTACTTACGCTAACGAGATCTGTTTCCCTACAAGTCGTTAGGTTGCGCATTCCATAAACACATTATCACAAAATCAGAACAGGATCAACCAATCCACAAAGAAAACTGCAAAAGAACAAATTACATACACAAAACAACAAGATATAGTTCAAAGTACATACGCAATACAATAAGATGTAGTTCAAACAATTACAACAAAAACCAACATGCTGGTTTGGTAAAACACTATTGAAACACATCATTTTGATCTTTCAGAAGCTCTCTTCTTCAGCGTCGGGTCCAAGAGAGACCAAACTTTCAACGTAACAGCCTTCTCTCATAATTGGACCAGTGTCAAAAATGAATGAACAATGAAACGCATCATCATAGTCAGGATAGTGATGGAACATGACAAAACATGAATAATACATTAGTAGAACTTCCCCATTTGGTCCTGCGGAAAAGGAGCTTACTCTTTGTGTCCTCAGGGGAGGATGATTGATGTTTGAAAGAGTATAAAGCTTAACCCAAGACTCTTTCAGCCCATACTCCTTCATAACCCAAACATGAAAGTGTGAATCGGGATACTCACATAGCACACTAAGACATCCGTCCATCACTCCCAGAGTCTTGGTTATACGAATATTATGATGATCCGAAATATAATTTGGTAGCTCAACCACTCCAAAGGCCTCATTCTTGAAATCAAAAGAAACAATGCCCCCCTTGTCCCCAAACCAGTGAAGATTCCCGCTCATAAACACCCCAGCAGCTGTATCCCCACGACTTGGAAAATGTTTAATTTTCAGTGTTTTCCATGAATAGCTCTTAAGACTATAGAGTCTGGCAATAGGCGGGCGTATAACAAAAGTGTAAGAATGTACAATCGTAAATACCTTGTAATCATCATCAACGTAGGCGAAGCCGTACATGGGAAATTTGTCGGGGTTGATGCCCATGATGCTGAGGGGTCTAATGTCTGCATTTGGCAAATCCAGGGACATTCTGGTGGCAGGGTTCCACAAGATGAATCTGCCTCTATCTTGAATCATAAGGCAAACAAGGCCGTCGCAGCAACCCACAATTTGAACATCCCTCTTTATAGATTTGAAGTCATCGTGTCGAAGCGGATTCGGAAGTGGCTCTTCTGTGAATAATGTGGTCCAATTAAAAATCCTCAGCACTCTATCGCCAGACATTAATATGATTCGGTGGTAGGGGTAGAATTCGTCATCCGTTGATCTTTTCAGGTGGAATTTTATGAATCCTTCGCTGTCGATTAAGGAACGCCATGATTTACAAACGCACCTCAACTGCAACAGGCATACCACCGGCACTCTTGATAGTATATCTTCAACGATATCCACAGGAAAACTAGGCGGATGACCCATCTCGATTTCCGACATATTTGCGGCGGCTGTGATTCTGGGAGACCGACAGAGACAGAGAGGGTTTTGTGTCGGTAGAAAATAGGTTTTGAGGTATACACTGAACGTGGACGGATTTTTTATTTATTTTTTAATTCATAAAACGATTTTGAATTTCTTTTAATGCTTACTTCTATTATAATTATTTTTTTATTATATTTTATTAATCATATTTTTAAGAAAATTTAATTTTTTTATGTACTCACTTCGTCCGCCTTCCAAATTTATTCATATTTTCTTTTTAGAAAAAATATTTTTTTATTATCTCACTCATAAATAATTACTTTATTCTTTAGTGAAGTCCACAATTTTTTACAATTATACTTGTCACTTTAATTTTCGTCCGCCTTCCAAATTTGAAATTATGCATTTACTATTTATTCTCTTTTAAATATTTTTAAATTACATTTCATACCACTAATAATTTTATTTTTTTTGGATTTATAAAAGATATTTTAATGATATAGAACATTAGACGTACATGTATAAGAAATACTCTTTAGATATACTACACCATTAGAACTTAGAAAATTGTTAAGAAAAAAAATAATTCTAAAAATCTCCATTGAACTTTTAGCATCATTTCAAAACTCTCAAAGATACTCTTGAATTGATTGCCCAAGTTGGAAAGTTAAACTCCATATATCTTATTTCTTTAATTGTAATATGTCATCATAAAAAATTAATTTATGCATTTAAATACTATAACTTAACTCAAATAAAAGTAAATAAAATTGTAGCAACCATCTCAAAAGAATTACATTTAAAAAACAATAAAAAAACTAATGCTCAAGAAAATATATTGGATGTATCTCCATTGAAGCACATGCTTTCAAGATAATATTGTGGATGATCAAGTGGTGCCTACAATAATACAAAAAAAAAAATTAGGAACTATATATAAATCAGTTTATTTAAAAAAAAAAAAATTTAAACTATACCATCAAGAATTCAATGAATTTGATTTTACCCCCCAATTGTTTGAAGACATTCCTGAGATACGGAGGGTGCTGAACAAGATGCAGGCAATATTTTGTTTGCTCCAATATTTTGGGCGTTGCCGGTGCAAGGTCTTCCTGATCCTTGTTACCCCCACTCCATTTCAATTGCTGAACCAAGATCTTGTCCTTGTTCGTGTTCAGCCGCTGTGGAGGTAGACCGTCGCCTTCTTGATTCTTCCAATATCAGTGCCGTCATCCACCTCTGTGGGTGCTGCTATCGCGCCTCCTTCGTCTACTAGCCTGGAAATGAAGCCCGTGGTCCGTTGCTATTTCTGTCTGTGGTCCGGAGTCACGCACTCGTGATTCTATGCGTCCCCTAAGTGTGATTTCGCTTAGGTGGTCATGATTCAGTGCGTTGCTCGTTGAAGTTGCGGCCGAAGAAGGAAGTCATCAAGTCGGCGACGCTGATGCTACCGCGGTTGTTTGGATGCATGTTTTCGTGTTGTGGTGGGGAGGATGGATTGCGTGAGATAATTCTAATGATTTGTTGTAAAAGTTTATTGATTTTATTGATTTGTTGATTTGGGGAAGTTAATTGATTTGTTGTAAAAATTGTTGATTATGCTGATGAAGATATATGGGTTTTGAAATGATTTTGTTGTTGGGCTCTGTATTTTTTTGGGGGAAATTTTTTTTTAAGGCCAACAGGTTAGGGGGGTTAGCAAAAGGAGGCCCGTAAGTTTGCGGGCTGGCAATTTAAGGAATGCAGTTTTTTATCTTGGCAAATTAAGGACCGCACCTTTTTAACTTACCAATTTAAGTACCACAACTTTTTAACTTGGCAAATTAAGGACAAAATTAGTGAAGTCACAACTCGATAAAGTAATATAATAATACACCAAAGTATAATATTTTAAAAAGTAATGTAGACAGTCCAATAGTATTATGAATAATTCAAAAGTGTTGTCACGTCTTGCCGGAAAAATATTATTCAGAAAATGGAACTATTACTTAAAATATAGAAAAAAATACTTGAAACTATTCAAAAGTATTATCGCGACTCACAAAAAAAAAATTCTGATCAGATAATATATTGCTATAGTTGTGAACGGTATAAAAATGTAGAACCCACTTTATAATTAGTTACCAACAAAGACAAACTAAATACACCTAACGACTAAATGCTAAGCATATTTACATATTTACCACTCTGACTACATCAGATTTGAAGGCACACATCACATCACCGCTTTAATTTGAGAACACGTACAAATGTTGGCGTTCTATCAGGCACACACACATTGAAAACACTCTTCTCTCTCGTTCTCTCTTTGTAAACAAACAAGCCAAAAAATAATTCAACTCTCTCTCTCACTCTCACTCTCACTCAGTGGGTAGGACGGCGATGATCTTGCGGGGGGAGGGAGGGGGTTTGAAGAGGTGCTCTGACAAGAAAGGGAGGCGGGTCGGATCCCTCTCGAATTCGAGCTTTTCGGCGGTTGTGATGGAGGACGGGTCGGAGGAGAGGGACGAGGTCTGATGGAAATAATAGGTGAGGGTTGCAAGGTGAAGTGTGAAGATTGGGTTTTCATGATGTGAGTGGTGATGGGGGTGAGGCCACGGCGATTTAGGGCTTTTGACGATGGGGGTTTGTCAAAAAATTTAATTTAGTCAAAACAGATGCAAAAAGTAATTGTCAGATAAAACTTTATTTTAGTCATTTCAAAGTGTACTATGTTCAAACACATTAATTTTGTCAATTTGATCGAACCACGTAAATTGCTTGTTCTATTTGATTTCCATTTTATTTTTGTTTAGTGTGTTCTTGGGAATTCTTCACAATTGTTCAAATTATAACTTGGAGATTCAAAGTCCTTATTGAGATCGGTTTGTTCCGATTAAATTCACAATAATTGGCGTCGTCTGTGGAAAAGGGAAGAATTGACTAGGTTAATCATCAATCATGGTATCTACCAAGTTGGATTTTGAGAAATTCACTGGAGCAAACGACTTTGGCTTGTGGAAAATCAAGATGAAGGCTCTCCTGACTCATCATGGGCTGGCCAATGCTCTGGAGCCTGAAGATCAATGGCCATTTACTTCGTCAGAAAATCCAGGCAAGAAATAAGAAATATTGGAAAAAGCACATAGCACAATCACCTTGTGCCTGGGGGATATGCCTCTGAGGGAGGTGTGCAAGGAGAAGACTGTCATTGGTGTTTGGAGTAAATTGGAGATGGTGTATCAGACTAAGTCTGTCACAAACAAGTTGTTCATGAAGCAGAAACTAATTTCTTTCAGGATGAATGAAGAGAAGGAGTTAATTGAACAACTGGAGGAGTTTAACAAGGCTGCTGATGATCTTGAGAACCTGGGAGTACAAATTGATGATGATGATGATAAGGCTTTGATGCTCCTGAATTATTTGCCTAAATCCTTTGAGAATTTTAAGGATACCTTACTATTTGGGAGGCAAGAAATTTTGGGTGCGCTGAAAACAAAGTCTCTTCAGCTACAAGCTGATAAGAAAAATTCAGTTCAGGCTGAAGGCTTGAATGTCAGGTTCAAGAAGGGCAAGAGGGAGTTTTAGAACAAGAAGAAGAAGAAGAACACAAAAGGGCCAAAATCTGGTGATTTTGTTGAGAGGGGGAAATGTTTTGCTTCTCACAAAAATGGTCATCTCAAGAAGAACTGCCCTGACAGAAATATGAATCGGGGAGAAGAACAAAATGTTGATATAACTGTTGCTGCTGAAGAAGGGTATGATAGTGCTTAGGTGTTGACGGTTACTAACCTGAAGCTGAATGATGAATGTGTACTAGATTCAGGATGTTCATTCCATATGTACCCGGATGAATCATTATTCAGGGAGTTGAGGAGGTTTGATGGAGGCTCAGTTGTGCTGGCAATAATCAAACATGTAAGGTGAGAGGGAGTGGTTCTGTCAGGATGAAGCTGCATGATGGAGTAGAGAGGATACACTCAAATGTAAGGTGGAGATTCATGGAGGTGGAAGATACTTCATGACATTCATTGATGACTTCAGCAGGAAAGTATGGGTGTTCATACTAAAGCAGAAGAGTGAGGCCTTAGCAAAGTTCAGAGATTGAGTCAGTGAACAAGAAAATAAAAGGGGAAGATCCATTAAACATCTCAGGACTGATAACGGATTGGAGTGTGTATCAGAGGAGTTTAATAATTTCTGCAAAGAAAGGGGGATCACTAGACATAGGACAGTTCCTGCACGCCTCAGCAAAATGGCCTGGCTGAGAGGATGAATATGGACCATCCTGGAAAAGGTCAGGAGTATGTTATCAGATGCAAAGCTACCCAAGGTGTTTTGGGGGGAGGCAGTCAGTACAGCTTGATAACTCACATCCTCAGCTATTGAGTTCATGACACCTGATGAGGTGTGGTATGGAAGGATCTCGGATTACAACAACCTGAAGGTCTTTGGATGCTCAGCTTTTGCCCACATCAGGCAGCACAAGCTGGAACCTAGAGCACTGAGATGTATCTTTATTCGTTATCCTAAGGGAGTAAAAGGATACAAGTTATGGTGTCTGGAACCTGGTCACAAAAGGTGTATTGTCAGTAGAGATGTGACTTTCAATGAGAAAGTCATGGGATACAATCAGGCCATAAGCACTCAGGACTCGGATGGTATTATTTCAGAAGATGGATTTCATGTTGAGGTGGAGAATCCTGACAAGAACTCAGGACAAGCAGGCACTGAGTTAGATGAAAACTCAGGAAGGACTCAGGAGGAGTCTGAGGAAAGTGATACAAATGATCGTTCTGACCATTCAATTTCAGATACTGAAGGCTAAGATCTCAGGAATTATAGTCTAGCAAGAGACAGACACAGGAGAAGCATACACCCTCCGACTAGATTTGGTCAGGCTGACATTGTGTCATATGCCCTGATAACTGCTAAAGAGGTGGAGCATCAGGAACCACAAAGATATGCTGAAGTTGTGTCAGACAAAGATAAGGAGAGGTGGATATTGGCAATGACTAAGGAACTTCAGTCATTAGAGAAGAACAACACTTGGACACTAGTGAACAAGGTTCAGGGACAGAAGGTAGTCAGTTCCAAGTGGATCTTCAAGAAGAAATCTGAAGTGGGGTAAGGAAGAAGAGAGAAACTGAGATACAAGACAAGACTTGTAGCCAGAGGATTCACACAGAGAGAGGGGATAGATTTCAATGAGGTATTTTCACCAGTTGTAAAACACTGTTCAATCAGAATTCTATTGTCAAAGTAGCTCAGGAGGACCTAGAGCTTCAACAGTTAGATGTCAAGACAACCTTTCTGCATGGAGATCTGGAGGAAACGATACACATGCAACAACCTGAAGGTCTTATTCTACCATGAAATTAGGAGAAGGTGTGTCTACTGAAGAAATCATTGTATGGGATGAAGCAAAGTCCTAGGCAGTGGTATAAGAAGTTTGATAGTTTCATGATCTCTATAGTCTTTACAAGATGCAGGTATGATAGTTGTGGTTATCTTGAAAAACAAGGGAAGAAAGTACTCACATATCTGCTGCTCTATGTGGATGACATGTTGGTTGCAAGCAAGAGTCCTGAAAGAATTCAGAAGCTAAAGGCTAAGCTCAGTAGCACATTTGACATGAAGGATCTGGGAAGTGCGAAGAGGATACTGGGCATGGAAATTATTAGAGATAAGGACAAAGGAAGGTTGTTCTTAACTCAGAAGGATTACATCCTGAAGATACTCAGGAGGTTCAACATGCATGAATATAGGATTGTATCTACTCCCTTTGGTCAACAATTCTGACTGACATCAGATCTGTGCCTAAATTTAGAAGAAGAGAAGGTAAAAATGAGTAAAATTCCTTACTCAAATGGAATTTGTAGCATAATGTATGCTATGGTGTGCAGCAGGCCAGATTTAGCACATTCCGTCAGTGTGGTCAGTACATTTATGGCAAATCCGAGAAAGACACACTAGGAGGCTTTTAAGTGGATCATGAGATACTTAAAAGGAACTGAAAATCTGGGGTCACTCTTTGAGAAGACTAAGGACAACACACAACCTCTGCAAGGATATGTGGACTCAGATTATGCTGGAAGCATTGATACGAGGAAATCCTTCACAGGATATGTGTTCACATTATATGGTACAGCAATCAGCTGGAGAGCAGTACTCCAGTCAGTAGTGGCACTCTCAACTACTGAGGCTGAATACATTGCGATGACTGAGGCAGTAAAGGAAGCGATGTGGCTCAAAGGTATGATTAAAGAATTTGGAATCAGGCAAAAGGAAGTTGCAGTTCAATGTGATAATCAGAGCACAATTCATCTGGTCAAGCATCAGGTCTTTCATGAAAGGTCAAAGCATATTGATGTCAGACTTCACTTTCTGAGAGATGTGGTGGAGAAGAAAGTAATTGCAGTGCAGAAGGTTTTACTGAGGATAATGCAGCAGATATGTTGACGAAGGTCTTACCTATTTCCAAGTTCAGATACTGTTTGGAGCTGATCAAGGTACAGTCATGGAACGTACCATGATTTGGTCCTGAGGTGGAGTGTGGAATGGGGGAAACTCACTTACTTTAAGGTGGAGAATTGTTATGTGTAAAGATAAGCTGAGTATTGAATACTGAGATCTAGTCAGGAACCTGATCCTGAGATTTTGGGTCAGGAGAAAAATTCCTGAGGTGTTATCTTGAGGCTGACAGAAACTGGTCCTGAGCCTGAGGGAAGGTTTCATCCTGAGTCTGAGTGTGCTGATCCAGAGTCTCATCCTGAGTGTTCAGATCAGTGAAGGCACTTGTACTGAAGACTCAGTAGACCTGAAGGCGCAATCCTGAGAAGATTATCCTAAGCTAAAATCACCTACTTGCTGAGTCACTCATCCTGAATAATATCCTGAGCTGACAACAGAGTATGGCGAAGGTGATTTCGACTGAGTGATAAAGTCGGTTATTTGGACAGCTGGCGGAGCAATCCTATTGGACGCTAGAACAATTATTCTGGACGGTTTAACCATACAATCTCGCTGATTTGTTAATAGCTTAGAGGCGGTTAAAGGATAGATCTATAAATACGTATTCATTCTAGTGAATTACTGTGAGAATTGACATTCTAAATCTTTGTGAGAGAAAGCTTGTATTCTGTAAACATTATTCATCTATTAGTGAAGTGAGGAAACCCCATCCGTGGACGTAGATCAATTTGATCGAACCACGTAAATTGCTTGTTCTCTTTGATTTCCATTTTATTTCTGTTGAGTGTGTTCTTGGGAATTCTTCACAATTGTTCTGATTATAACTTGGAAATTCAAAGTCCTTATTGAGATCGATTTGTTCCGGTTAAATTCACAAAAGTTACAATGAAGAATACTTAATTCCGTGGAGGACATCAAATGTTCAATATGAGTAGAAGAAATTGGAGCAGTGTTTCACCTATCCTTTGATTATATAGTTACATATAAAGTTTTGTCCGGGTGCCTATAAGTGGCTAAAAATGCCTTTGGTCATGCACAATAAAGCTCGGGAGAATTCACACCTCACATGGGTCTATTCCATGGCAAGAAAGTGGAATTTTTAATAAGGACGTAATAGGTACGGCAAAATGAAGACCGTAAACTTTAAGCTGACAATATCAGGATAATAACTTGTAAAAGGCACAAATTTATGTAAATCAACTAAAATCGGACCCAAATTCAGACTAGTTTGCGCTAATTAGACCAAATACAATCCAAATCGGGTCAACTAACCCAATTTGGATTCTGGTCAACTAACCCCGATTTGGATTGATTATATCTCATTATGTAACTTCTAATTGTTTCTTTTTCTTAATTGTTCAATTAAAAAAGTACAAAATAAATGAAAAAATCACACTGGGAAGATATCATTAATGCAAAGTCCAAAATATATAATTTTGCCATTCATCCATATCGACGATAAAATCGCTTCTAAACGAAGTGCAATTGGTTGCACACAAATAATTTTAATTGCCAAATTATAAATAATTATACCGAAAAATTTCCATGTTTAGATATCAACTAAATTTATTATTGTGAATTCAAATAAATTTTATTTCTATATAAATAAATAAATTAAATTGGCCTCCAAAGCTTCATAAGTCAAATTGGGCTCCTAAATGCCAATATATTAAATTAGGCCTCTAAAGTTCAGTAAATTAATTGAGTCTCTAAAGTATAATAAGTTAAATTTTTCCTATAAAGTCTAATGAATAAAATTGGCCTATAAAGCATAAATAATAAAATTGGGCCTCTAATTAAATTCAAAAACCGAAATCATCATTAAAATTCTAATAAATTAAAGGGGCAGGTTATATGCACTCATATTTGTTCATAGTACACAAACCTTTCAATTTTATTAATTTAAAATATATATAAAATATCACAAATATCCTCATCATTTTCTGCTACGAATTTGGGAACACCCTCCCTTAATTTTCGAAAGAAACTCTACCGCCGTCGGCCACCATCTTCATCACGTACTGCTCCGCCACCACAATTGTTGGAATTTAGTGCCTAACCTGTGACCAACATGAACAGGGCACTAACCTGTTAATTTAATGCAGCGGAAATAATCACGAAACCCGTTGGTATCCTCGTTTTATCTTTTTCCCAAAATCCAGTTGTTTCGTACTCAGGGTCCAGCACACAGAATGATTTTCATACGTTAGTTCACGAATTGGTAATGTCAGGAATCAGAATGAGTGGATAATCTATGTGAGTTTTGTGTTCTGAGATGGGAGTTGATCTAAGGGAAATGTTAATTTTCCATATATTTGTCCTTTTTGGAAGAATTCAAAGAATTTCTATTCTCTGTTATTTTTCATCTCCTTTGTATCTTCCTTTCTCACAAGTATATATATTAGGAGTTAATTAACTCCCTACAACAGTTATTTTAAACTTTCCTTTTATCGTTATCCACTTTTTATGTGGACTTTTTTATATATATATATATATATATATATATATATATATATATAAATGAATAATATTCATATATTATTTACATCTCCCACTCACATATGAAGTCTAATAGTCTCTAACACATTTCCTTTTTAAACCACATTCTTATTCAGACAATACCTCGTGTGACTTACGAGTGCATCGAATTTCCATGCTATACATCTGTTGAGAGTATATAGCACCTCAATCAGAACAACTTGGATACTAAGGCAACTCTTTATACCTCAGAACTCTTATCATTTAACACATGTTGAAATATCTCAATTGAATCTCTCAAAATATAGCATACTAAACCTTTTTCGTGAAATCTAATGTATCAACAGCAGTAATTAAAGTAATAAAACAAGAAATCAACATCGACACACATATGATGAAGAAAACCTAAATTGATGTGCTTGCTCCACACTTCTTTAAATAACTTCTTGTATTATAAGTAACACTCAGACAATGCAAAGTAACAAAATGTACGGACCTAAGGTTCCACTGAAGTTTGACAGCCCTGCTGTTCTTTCCCTAATAAGTGATAGTTGGCAATATTAATATGTCTATAATTCATTCACACACAAATCATAGTACTACTTTGAAGATAAATAACAGATATTGTATTTTACTACTTTGAAGATAAATAACAGATATTGTATTTTTTTTAGTAAATTGAATGCAGTATCTATTGTAACATTTATACATTGATGAATACAAACACGAAGCAGTTTAGTTCGTTAAATGGTTGACTTAAACGCAAAATAAATCTAAGTTATTCGCAACCATCTATTAGGTCTCTTAAATTCACTTGTTGTGATTTTATTGTTCCTTCTCCCCTTTCCTATCTAGCTTATGGCATTCTTGATTAATCAAAGTTATTAGCACGTGGCAAGCGACAACAAAATTAATATCAGCTGCACGACAACATACACTTGACAATGCAAAACAACAGGATTTACAAACCTGAGACTTCGCTCAAGTTGACAGCCAAGTGTTCCCGCAGTTCCTTAAATTCTTCAATAGTCGCCCCATAACCTGATACAAAGATCCATCTTGATATTTACGCAAACGAAGATTTGTTTCCCTACAAGTCGTTAGGTTGCGCATTCCATAAACACATTATCACAAAATCATAACAGGATCAACCCATCCACAAAGAAAACTGCAAAAGAACAAAGTACATACACACAACAACAAGATGTAGTTCAACGCATATACACAATACAAAAAGATGTAGTTCAGACAATTACAACAAAAACCAACATGATGGTTTGGTAAAACACTATTGAAACACATCATTTTGATCTTTCAGAAGCTCTCTTCTTCAGCGTCAGGTCCAAGAGAGACTAAACTTTCAACGTAACAGCCTTCTCTCATAATTGGATCAGTGTCAAAAATGAATGAACAATGAAGCGCATCATCATAGTGAGTATAGTGATGGAACATGAGAAAACATGAATAATACATTAGTAGAACTTCCCCAATTGGTCCCGCGGAAAAGGAGCTTACTCTTTGTGTCCTCAGGGGAGGATGATTGACGTTTGAAAGAGTATAAAGCTTAACCCAAGACTCTTTCAGCCCATACTCCTTCATAACCCAAACATGAAAGTGTGAATCGGGATAATCACAGAGCACACTAAGACATCCGTCCATCACTCCCAGAGTCTTGGTTATACGAATATTATGATGATCCGAAAAATTTGGTAGCTCAACCACTCCAAAGGCCTCATTCTTGAAATAAAAAGAAACAATGCCGCCCTTGTCCCCAAACCAGTGAAGATTCCCTCTCATAAACACCCCAGCAGCTGTATCCCCACGACTTGGAAAATGTTTAATTTTCAGTGTCTTCCATGAATAGCTCTTAAGACTATAGAGTCTGGCAATAGGCGGGCGCATAACAAAAGTGTAAGAATGTACAATCGTAAATACGTTGAAATCATCATCAACGTAGGCGAAGCCGTACATGGGAAATTTGTCGGGGTTGATGCCCATGATGCTGAGGGGTCTAATGTCTGCATTTGGCAAATCCAGGGACATTCTGGTGGCAGGGTTCCACAAGATGAATCTGCCTCTATCTTGAATCATAAGGCAAACAAGGCCGCTGCAGCAACCCACAATTTGAACATCCCTCTTTATAGATTTGAAGTCATCGTGTCGAAGCGGATTCGGAAGTGGCTCTTCTGTGAATAATGTGGTCCAATTAAAAATCCTCAGCACTCTATCGTGAGACATTAATATGATTCGGTGGTAGGAGTAGAATTCGTCATCTGTTGATCTTTTCAGGTGGAATTTTATGAATCCTTCGCTGTCGATTAAGGAACGCCATGATTTACAAACGCACCTCAACTGCAACAGGCATACCACCGGCACTCTTGACAGTATATCTTCAACGATGTCCAGAGGAAAACTAGGCGGATGACCCATCTCGATTTTGGTGCTTTCCGACATATTTGCGGCGGCTGTGATTCTGGGAGACAGACAGAGACAGAGAGGGTTTTGTGTCGGTAGAAAATAGAGTTTGAGGTATACACTTAACGTGGACGGATATTTTATTTTTTTAGTTCATAAACAGATTTAGAATTTATTACATTTAAGGGCTCTTTTAGAACTATATTTACATATAGAAATACCACTTTATTTTAATTACATTTGAGCATTAAATAAATATAATAAAGGGCAAAAAGTATCAAATCTTACCACATGCCATTTTCAGAAAAATCTTCCAATTTTCAGAATTAAACAATGAAATCTAATCAACTTTATTTTAAATTATTCACACATGCTACACACACATCAATATATACAATCACTTTAATTTCAATTGCATCATTTCTCACTCACAATATCTCTATCCAGACGATTAAGAGATTTTCACTTTCGCGAAGAAGATCTAGGCTCCGTACGATCTCGTGATGCAGACGAAGCAATTGTCGCAGAAATTGAATGATGTCGTCGGCCAAATCTCGGCAATTTCCGCCTGAAGCTGTTGACGACACCAATGTTTAGATAGATTTATTACACCACTGCCGGGAAGGCCGATCAACGCGTCGGTGGTTCATGTTTTATAGCGACTCACCGAAAAAATTCTGACCGAATAAAATATTTGCTACAGTTGTGAACAGTATAAAAAGTACAAGAATAGGGACATTTGTCAGCATAAACATTGTACAAATGTACCTTTTCATACCAGCAGGGAGTGCTGGTCCATGATACGATGTTGTTTTACTGAAGCAGTTATGTTTTTTTATTTTATGTTTCACATGTAATTTTTTTTAATGCTTACTTCTTTTATAATTTTTTTTTTCTTATATTTTATTTATCTTATATTTAAGAATTTTTTTTTTTTATGTACTCCCTCCGTCTCAAATATTTATTTTCACTTATAAAATTTGATTGAGGAGGATCCGAGTATGGATGAGACGGATAATCCATAAAATCAATGTCATATCCGTTCATCCTCTTCAATGAAGCTCGCTCCTACAAAACAAACAGCAAGTTCACAGAGTTAAAAGGACTTAAAATGACTCAAATACGCAAACCTAAAATTAAACTATCTATGTTGCTTCCCCGGCAACGGCGCCAAAAACTTGACTAGCGATTTGTGTTCGCACACAAATGCACTTTCCTACAAGTGTATAGGATCGTGTAGTGGTAAGCTGACCAAGTTATAATATCGAATCCACGATAATCAATTAGACAATCTAATCCTAAGATGTGTGTGTGAGTTTTGGAATTAAATAAACAAAATGAAATTGCAGGATTTAGTTTCTATCTAAATACAAAATGAGCAAAATAAAATAAAGCAAGAATTCTAAACTAATAATCTAAACTAAAAAGTGCATGCTTCGAGTAAATTCCACCCAAAGCAAAAAGATTGCATGCTTCGGGTAAATTCCACCCAAAGCAAAAAGATTTTAACCCATAATTAATTGATGAACAGGACTAAACTGAAATTGAGATAACATGAATCATTGATACAAGATGAGATAGAAACTACTAAAAATAATTGAGATAGCAGGTATCATTGAATATAACAGAAATTGAATAAAATTATGACAAAAATTACTAAAATTAATTGAAATAAGAAACTGTATAAAACCTAATTAGAAATTGAAATCAATATCAAGCACAATAATTCCAAACAAGAAAAATTAAGAAAACTGTTTTCTCACCAAAAATCTCTTAATCTCTGTTTTCGCCCAAAAGTAAGTAATCTCAAACCTCTATTCCCTGACCTACTGCTTTCCTAATTCCTACTGCCCTAGTGGCGAGATCCCTTCTCTCGTGAATAACCAGGAGTAATATATGCTCTCAATGCAAATGGGCCTAAACAAAGGAATTGGGCCTGACTAAAATAATTAGCAAAATGGGCGGCTTTAACCAAATAAATAGGAAATAGGACTGGGCCCAGTACATCTTCAATTACCAGAGAATGGCGGTTCTTGGCTGTGGGTCGGTCTGCGACGAGCGGCTGTGTGAGGAGCGGAACAGAGGTTGTTGACGGCTAGGTGTGAAGCGCGAACGGCACGGCGGGGAGCAGTCGAAATCGGCAGTTGTAGACTTGCAGTGGCTCAATCGAAAGAAAATGGCGGTTTCCGATTTCTAGATCGGCGAGCTATCGGAGGTGAGTGTGAATTGAATGGAGTTGTTGTTGATTGCAAAATGGTGTGAAAAGGGAAAAGTAAATGTGGTCCCACCTGCCAACTCTCAAACAATTCATGAAAATGAATTTTTAACTATTATACACATTAATTAATGATCAAATAAATATGAATTTTTTTGACACAATTAATTAAATGAATATAAGCCCAAATTACATTTTCACAACTCAATTGATTAGCAACGAAAAAGATTGCAATTAAGGTTCTAAATGAATATAAAGTTCTAGAATTTCATCTCAAAATAAGCACAAATTTATGCAAATATGACCCTAATCACCTGGGTCACTTGCCCCTTCAATGCCTCACAATAAGTGCCTTTATCTTGTCATCGAGGCCACTTAGAGATGAGTCTATCATTGATTGTACTTGGTCAGTAGTGACTCCGGACTATCGTTGTTGTTCAATGCTCAGGAATCTTTCGACTGATTCCTTCCTAGCACCGGCCAACTCAGCAATGAGATACTTGATTTTCTCACGCTGTCGATCGAACTTTGCCTAGATGGTCCTCCCCATCAGCGACACTCCCACTGACACGGTTCGGGCCTTCCTCTTCCTGGCGGACTTCGGTTTGGCGGAAACTGACAATGGGACCTCTCCGTGAGCCTCAGCAGTCCCGGTCCCTGGGAGTGCGTCATCGGCCGGTGCACCTCCACCTGAGGTCGCACCTTCCCCAACTACTGGAACCACTGTCACTTCAGTAGGAAGGTTGGGATGAGGATTGTTGGCCCTAACAACTCGGACAAAATCTTCCTTTGTCAACACCTGGGCATAGGATTGGATGCCAAATCTGTCGCAGAGGAGTTGCTCCTGATCCCTGAGCCGGTCTACTCCCTTAGCCTCAATCAACGAAGCTACTTCATAGATTGATGCTCTCTTCATAATCACCAGAATCCTGAGCTTTATCACTTCCTCACCATATGATTCCTCCAGATCAGGAAGAAGCTGACTGACAAACCGAATGACTTGAGAGCGAGCATCCATCTCAAATGGAGTCAGTCTGGGTGGCGCTGGAACCTCCTCCTCAGTTTCCTCTTGGTGATCTGACTCAGAATCTTCATCGTTAGAAATAGCCCATTTCCTGCCCTGGTTGTCCTCGACATCCTCATCATGGAACTCCTCCTGAGCCTCCATACCCTCGACTTCCTGATGCTCTTCATCACCAGCATCAGAACTCCCTTGTCCCTCCTGGACAACATTCTCTTCTTCCTCACCTTCCATCTCCCCAAGCTCCTCCTGAGCTTCTCCACTAGGCTGCGCCTGAGCCACACTCTCCCCAAGTTGATGGACTACATCCATCACAACCACCTCAGGGTTCACTGCTACCCTGACCTCCTCATCTGCTTGTTCCCCCTCGATCTGAGTCACCTCCTGCTGAGGCATCTTCTCAGTGCCAGATGATGCTGCAGTTTCTAACGAGGGAATTCAGCAGGTGCCACGGAAGAGGTTGGCACAGCTGGGGCAGCAACGGATACTAACCTCTGATCAGCCTGGTCAGATTCAGTATCAGAGTCATGGAGCATTGTCTTCTTCTCCTAGGGCTTTGAGATAGTGATGCCCTTCAACTTGATCCTTTTTAGCCCAGACTTGGCTGGCTCCTCCCGAACCTTTGAGACAGTGCTCTTGCCCTTGCCACCCTTACCTCTCGAGATCTTCTTAAACTCAGTGTCGTTCATTCTCTTTAGTGTTTCAGCAGCATTCCTGAAGAGAATGTGTTTGTCCTTGTCAAACACAATCTTGTCACCCACCATCCTCACCTTCTTGGACTCCTGAATGAGTTTATGAAGGAAATATTCCTCCCAATCGATCCGAGCATTGTCAACCACAGCAGCCAAACCCCTGATCTTGGGTTAGTTGATTTGCTCCATTTCTCCAACGAAGCCCATTATACTCTGAACAACCACTTCGAACAGTAATTTGTAAGTGGGCTTCAGGAGCTTCTTGTTCATCGTGCTGAATTTCTCCTGAGGGACGATCAGAAACTCGTTCACACAAGCTTGCTCGTCTCCAGCCTTGTATGCCGTGGGATCACCCAGTTGATTCTCTTCAGTGGAGTAGGGTAAGTTGTATGTCTTCCTGATGAGGTCCTTGACATTCACCCTCTCAGTGAAGTGTTGGACCATTTTCTTCCCGTTCTTCTCCACTGTTCGCCTGAGTGGAATCACTGATTCCCACTCTCTATCATCCTTCAAGTCCATATTCGCATAGAATGCGACGATCTAATGGGGGCAAGTCTTCGAGGGCTTCTTGGTGACAAAGTCTAGGAGCCCAGCATTGTTGATTGCTCCATAGACTTGGCAAAGCTCTGGGATGGTGGTTCGGTGAGAGAAATCCACCAACCATTCATAAGAGACCTTCGATTCCACCTCAGAAATGGCAACGTGGAATCTCTTGGTGTCTTCAATAGCTTGGGCAGCGGAAGAAGCCATGAATGCAGAGAAGAGAAGTAATTTGCAGAGAGATATAGGTTAGGAAAATATGAGTGCATAAATTGTGCAATGTGAACAAATCTTCCTTCTATACACAAAGTTTCAGTTTTAATTAATGGGTTGGATGAATGGTCTCTTGAAATTCAACGGATAAGATTAAGGGGTATATTCAGAATAAAATCTTGCCAAAAGTCAGACCAATTCAGTTTTCGAAGTTAATAATTCAAACTTTATAGAAAAATGTTCCCGCACACATATGCATTAAATGCTTGTCAAAGAATGTTTGAAATAAATTCCTATTATTGCATTTAATAAAAACTAAATAATAAATGAACAGCTGGAATGCGAGTTAAAAACCCTTTGATTGATGTGGTGTCAGACATGATCAGAAATGATGCAAGTAAGGCATGATGAAAGTAAAGGTTCAATAATACATACCAGTCAGTCAGATATAGAAACCTGACTGATACCTCTTGAGTCTGATCAGGGTGACAAGCCCTGAACTCTGTGTCCTGAACCTAAACCCATTCTGATCCTGAAGATCCTAGATCTGATATCTGTTCCCCCTGAAAGCCATCCAATTCTCTGCAACCTGATCCTGAGTTAGTCATTCCTCCTGACCACCTTGTTGAATCCTGAACTGAGATTCATACTGAGTCCTCTATACCTGGGTCAAGAAGTCCTAACTCTACTGACCGCTCAACAAACCTGGTTTCAGGCAAAGCCTTAGTCAGGATATCAGCTCTCTGCTTGTCAGTAGGGATCCTCTCCATCCTTATATCCTTCTTCTCAACATGATCTCTTATAAAGTGATGCCTGATGTCTACATGCTTACACCTTGTGTGTAAGACTGAGTTTTGGGATATGGCAGTAGCACTATTGTTGTCACAATAAATTGGGACATCAGTGGCCTCAACTTGGTAGTCTCTCAGTTTTAAATTTTTGTCAGTCTTCAAAATTTAGTCTTATTTTCTTTTTAGAAAAAAATATTTTTTTATTATCTTACTCATAAATAATTACTTTATTCTTTAGTGAAGTCCACAATTATTTTACAATTATACTTGTCACTTTAATTTTCGTCCGCCTTCCAACTTTGGAATTATGCATTTACTATTAATTCTCTTTTAAATATTTCTAAATTACATTTCATACCACTAATAATTTTTTTTTGGATACATAAAAGATATTTTAATGATGTAGAACATTAGACGTACAAGTATAAGAAATACTCTTTAGATATACTACACCACTAAAACTTAAAAAATTGTTAAGAAAAAAATTAGTTCTAAAGATCTCCATTGAACTTTTAGCATCACTTCAAAACTCGCAAAAATACTTTTGGATTGATTGCCCAAGTTCGAAAGTTAAACTCCTTATATCTTCTCTCTTTAATTGTAATATGTCATCATAAAAAATTAATTTATGCATTTAAATACTATAAATTAACTCGCGTAAAAGTAAATAAAATTGTAGCAAGCATCTCAAAAGAATTACATTTAGAAAACAATAAAAAAAACTAATTCTCAAACATATTGGATGTATCTCCATTGAAGCACATGCTTTCAAGAGAATATTGTGGATGATCAAGTGGTGCCTACAATAATACAAAAAAAAGGAACTATATATAAATCAATTTATTTTAAAAAAATAATAAATCTAAACTATACCATCAAGAATTCAGTGAATTTGAATTGACCCCCAGTTGTTTGAAGACATTCCTGAGATACGGAGGGTGCTGAACAAGATGCGGGCAATATTTTGTTTGCTCCAATATCCTACAATAATCGTAAAATTAATATATTTCACAAATAATAAATTTATATACCTTGAAATTCGAATTTGTTTTTCTTCTCTTTGATTGAAGTTCTACCCAACTCTTCATTCGTTTTGACCTTTTCAAGCTGAATCTTTTCTTGAATCCTTTCGTTTGTGTCATGAAAGATTTTGTTGATGCACTCCTAAGATAGTCATTTTTATCGTGACAATCTTCTTTTAAACACATTTTCATGACTTGTTTACTTAGATCACACACTGCTGTATGCACCAAAGAGAAAGTTTATGGATGATCGGATGCTTCAGTTGCTAATCGTATAAGCATCATACAAAGTTTTCTGTATCGTTCTGTACTTTATAACTTAGGATCTTCTACGACTTCATTGCCAATATGATTGTGTATCACTCCGCTTCTTACTTCCCTTGTCCACCTCTTCAATATTTATTGCTCAAGAAGTTTTTTTACATCCATCACATCATAAACCTTTACAGCATGACAACACAATAATCCAAGCATCAAATATTTTCGACAGCTACAAGAAATTACCTTGTAGTTGGGATTAAATGTCACTATCCATTCATCATCATTATCAATTAACCTAACAACATATTCAAATAATGGCTGGACTTCATTTTTGTGCTTTATATAAGCAGCTGCAAACAAGTCAATCTCCGTCTGAAATATGTGAAAAACAGTTGGAGTATAAATCTCAAAAAGTTGACGCAACACAGGAGAACTCTATAACTTTAATCTTGGCAATTTTTATGCATATAAAATTTACATTGTAGCTCATTATACCTCTTGTCCTCCAAGACTTGTTCAAAGTGCTTAAAAAACTGTTCTATGTCTAAGTGGGGATTCATACAACTCTTGATATCAGAATTGACGCTTTCACTAAGTTATGTGCTCCTTATACCAAGCATGTGCGCATGCTTCATGTAAGAAATAACCCATTTCTTCTTCACATTGTAAGTAGATTGCAACCATGTGTTCTCCTTTACATTGAATTGTTCTAGTAAAGCACCCCACGCCTCCTCAAATTTGACCTCATCATCAATACCATACATGCACCTCTTAAAATCACTTAAGAAATGTGACCCATCTTTCATCAGATTCCCCAAGTGCTTGATTCCATTTTCCATCAAGTGCCATGTGCATAATCCATGAAATGTCTCAGGCATCACCTCGAGTAAAGCCTTTACCATAGCTCGATCTTGATCCGTGAAGATCGTCAAAGGTTTTTTTTGCTTGTGTGCTTCAAAAAAAGTTTTGAACAACCATTTGAATGATGAAGCAGTCTCATCATATAAAAGTGATGCACAAAAAATAACCACTCGTCTATGATGGTTGAAGCCTGAGAAGATAGCAAGTGGTCGATGTGCACGATTCATACAGTATGTGGTATTGAACGACACAACATCACCAAAAACTCATAGTCAATTAACATTCTTGTATTGGCCCAAAAACATTAGTTATATGTTCTTCCATATCCATCTGATAGGCATGATAAAAAGAGGGATTTTTAGATAACTGATTTTGAAAATATCGCATTAGACAACCAGCTTTTCCATACACCATGCTTCTTTGTCTCTTGGATCAAAGCTAATTTTAGCATCTATCCAGGTATAACCAAGTCCTTCCCTTCCTCCTGTCTGCCTACTCATCATCTGAAAAGTTGATTTTTGCTTGAGTCCAGCATCCTCAGCCAAATCAATTTCATGCTCTTGAACTTCTGTAATTCTACGTCAGGAAGCCAACATATGAATTGTCTCTTGAAGATAGAGTGGGTGAATATGATTTTCAATGAACTCATCAACTATGTACTGATCATCAACATGTTTGATTCTCATTCTTACTTTGCAACCCCTTCGAGTCTCAAGTCGAGGATTGAGGGTCAAAAAATCTCTTTTGTCTTTTTTATGAACACCTTATTTGCAGCAAACATATATATACGAAGTGATAAAACCAGTCTTCCTGTTCTTGTTAGCATAATTGTTTCTAACACCAAATCTTGTTTCCCCACCATATTCAACCCAAAACTTCCATGCATCATCTATGCTATCAAACTTCATACCAATCCCAGGCTTTAGCTTATCACGTGAAATAGAATTCATTCTACACAATACAATACATATAATAAGTAAAATTTTAAATATGCACAATACATGTACTGAAAACTCAAATATATAACAATTAATTATATCATATTATACACATAATAACCCTAAATAGAGAAAATAAGGGAATCATATGTCCAGGTAAATAAATCTTTCAAAACGCCCAATATGTCATTATAACACAGCCAATAAATACTAGTTGCCCTTTGATAGAAATAATGTAAAGAACAATGAATTACATACCTTTTTCTAGTATCGAAATTCAATATCAGGTGTTCTTCATGATTTTGAAGATTGCAGAAAATTAGGAAAGAAAGCACCGATAATGACAATTGAAGGTATTAGAAAATGAGTTCTGTGTAAAACCCCATCAGTCTGTGTAAAGAAGGGTTTATTAAAAATGTGTTATCTTTTTACTACGCTTTTCAAAATAATATTTCAGCCAAAAAATTTGAACGGCATCGTTTAAACTCCCCAGCACCATTTGCTGGTTTGGGTGCCCAGTAGAGGATCCGCTCCCCTTTTCACACACTTTTCTTTTTTAGATATTGGGGCATTTGCCCTTAGTCGTAATGATCTGAAACAAAGGTCCTTAGTTATATTTCCACTATTAGAAATTCCCTCACATGTAACCACCCAAATAATTTATATTCAAAAATAGTTCTTTCATTTCATTAAGAAATTATTACCAATAAGGACACTACTAATGCCCAATAAAAAATATTAGAACCCACTTTATAATTAGTTACAAATAAGGGTAAATAATTACACCTAAAGGCTAAAAGTTTCGTATATTTACAAATTTATCACTCTGGACATATTATATTTGAACAATACACATCATATCACCACTTTAATTTGAGAAAACATACAAATGCACAATTTCTCTCAGGCACACACACATTGATAAAACTCTTCTCTCTTATTGAATATGGATCCTCTGCTGGGCAATTAAACCAATAAATTGTGTTAGGTACTAAAACGGAGACGTATGGTTAAATTATATATGCACTGCATCTTTTATTTGAGCCTTACATGGCTCAGATTTAATTCCCCAATATTCGCGCCTGTGAGGATTTGAACACACGACCTCTGGGCGACTCAGAGGTGGTGTGTTCCACTCGGTCACTTGTCGTTATTGATCATTTTTATGCCATTAATTGTATATAACTCCAAATTGAGTCACATTTTTTTAAATGCTTCTAATTAAATGAGTATTGTTTCTAATTTGTTTATGTATATATATATTAAACAAATATTATAATGTTGAAAATTTATTATTTAACATTACAAAATTTATTAATTTGCTCATTTTTTTTTGTAATTAATTGTATATTGGTCCCAAAACGAGTATAATAAGTGTATGGGGGGAATACACTGATGTCAGATTTTTCTGAAAGACTAAGAAAAATGCTCTAACACGCTCAGTCAGGATTTCCTGAATTACTCAGTAAGCTGAAGGTCCACAGGGGTTGCAGGGACCGTTCCGTAACGAGTCAGATAAGCTGAGTGTGAGTAAAGTGCTCATAAGCTCAACAGAGATAACAAACCTACTGACCGCTCGGAAGCTAGTCAGTTGGACTACTATCGTAGTGAGCTAGAGTACGTGCAGAAAGTGAGCCCTTAGTTTCTACTCGTTTTAGTTTCTGAAAATGTTTTCTCTGAGTTTGCTTAGTAAACTGGTGGTTAAGGCTGAGTGCACAGTATTAAGATTCAGGATGATTGATTCAGTCCTGAATATAAGAACAATGCCGAATGTTCAGTTTAGTATGATGACAGTTATGATCCTGATCAAGAATGTAAATCAGCACACAAGGGTCTTTTTAACGTGGTTCGGAGATACCCAACTCCTACGACCACGACCTGATTTAACAGGAAGCTATCCTCAAAACCCTGAGGATAGGTACTTGGGTTTTACGTGCCAAGGGACACGAATAGCCAACTTCCTCTCTTAGGAACTGACCCCTGGGCGTTTTACAAGTCTCAGTCCTTCTAACCAACCAATCTCACACCCTGAGTGGTTTGGTATTTTTGGTTTCCAACTAAGATAGCTCTAGCAATACAAAACAATGCTAAATATTAGAGTTATCGATCTAAGCAAATACAGAGTGAATCCTACTACAACACTAGGGAAATTTAATTGCAGAGTGTTGTTCAAGGTATGCTTTGAGTGCTTGGATTCTTGAGAGTTTTCGCTTGGAAAATTCCCGTTTACCTTGAATGGGTGCAAGGCTCTCTGTATTTATAGTCAAGATTCAAAATAGATCCGTTGGAGGAGATCTACCCAAATCTTTCCTATTTTAGGGTGGTTGCAGGCTAGATGTACTGTTCACCTAATGACCATGCTTAATCTGGCAATTTTGTCCCCCCACCTGCAATTCTGAGACGCATTAAATGCCGCATTAAATGCTACGCAGTCTCCGTACATGCGTGTCGAGAGATCATTGGCTTTCCGTTCAAACGGCTAGTTGACCTTCTGACATTTGTCCTTCCTCGTACATTCAGTACTCTGAGTCTCTTGTTAATAACTCAGCCTGAACGTTTGTCTTTATTGGAGTCTTGCTGACATTCTATTTGTCTCTTTGTCCCATAGCATAAATAACCTTTATGCTTTGGACTTACATGATTCAGGTAAACTGAACCAATGCCTAAGTCAGGTCTTATGTGCATTCAGCACAGCCTGATAGTTTATTCAGCCCAGTATGTGTAACTTTTTTGCTTTGGACTTACATGATTCAGGTAAACTGAACCAATGCCTAAGTCAGGTCTTATGTGCATTCAGCACAGCCTGATAGGTTATACTTACTCTTCACTGACTAAGTTCTGTCCTGAGTATGCTTAGTGTACTCAGTAGAAACATCAACCAATGGTACTTCCGGATTGTCTTCAGGATGGATCATCAGGCTTCGTTCTTCAGCTTCAGTTCAGGTAATCTTCAGCAAGACTGACTCTGACTACTTCAGGATGAATTGCATTTCAGACTTCAGTAAATTGGGTCGACTCCAATATTCTTCAGTCTTCAGCACGTTCCCCCTGAACTGAATTCCTAATCTAACTATCCTGAACTAGACAATCCTGAAAAACTGTACTTAGGTAAATTCATCAAGGGTTTTGGGATCTAATAAAAATACTCAGATTGTCCCCCCTTTTTGATGATGCCAAAACCCTTATGTAAATTCCTATTCATCTATACAATCAACTGACCTAGTCAGTGAAATTAGTTCAGTACCTCTGACAAACTAGACACTTAGTCTATAAGATGAAAACAAGGAATGGATTTGTACAGTTCTTGATAAGGATACAGAAAAGTAAGTTCAGCAGTCAACAAGAAGTTGTACTCAGGAAAATAAATAACTTCGTTGATTGATATAAGCGTTATAATTATCCTGAAGCTATTACAATTTCCTGAACAGCTAACTCCTGAAGTAGCTACTCTTCATCCTTGTTCCATTCCGCAAGAGAGATCTCATACATCTTCAAGACTCGGCTCAGATTCTGCTTCATTCTGTTCCGATCACCAATGGCCCCGGCAGCGCATCCTACCCTGACGACTTCTTCAGATATGGCTTTCCAGTCCAGTTGCTTGGAGTTTACGAAGAGTGGAGGAGGATAGGCAATGAATTCCGGCAGAGCGATCTCGACCCCTTCTATGTCTGCATTTCTGATAATCTCATCCCATAGATCAGGATGCACCTACGCCATCCAGTGATAGAGTATGACGTCTTTATCTTTAGTCTGATCGTCCCATAACCCCACCACGTAGAATAGGTAAGCCCACCTATTCCAGATCGGAATCCACACCTCCAACATCTCAAGCGGAATGAAATCCTCCACAAACTGAAGTGGAGGAGGACACTGACCTGGATTGACCACCATCTTCCTCTGAGTCTTCTTTCGAGATCCAGAAGGCATAAATTTCTTCTTTTGAACCTGCGAAGTCAGGTACTCATTGGACTCTTTCAATCGTTGGATCTGACTGAGTAGCGAAATCTCCTTCATCTTCGCTAACTTCTCCGCCTCAGTCATCACCATCTTCTTCTGAGTGGTTGTCCCAGGGTGCATTTGTTCCTCCATTTCAGTATACAAGGGTTCCAGGGCAGGATCTTCAGAGGACCTCAACCTCTTCGGATCTGAGCCTTCAGCAGCTTCGATGGCAGCGACGGACCTAGTCCTTTTCCTGTCTGCAGCTTTCAGTTCTGGGGGGAAGATCTGCTTCTTGGCTTTTCCAGCAGCAATTTGCTTCTTCCCTTCTTCTCCCTTTTTGGCATCATCTTCATTGATTCGGCCAACGACCTCGTTTACTGACTCCGCCAACAAGGTGAACTGACTGTCCATCTCAGTCTGCTTAGCCTGAAGTTGCCCTATTTGCCCGGTCATCCCTCTCAGACCAACACTGAGCTTATCAACAGTTGAATTGTGTTCAACCTTCAGCCGTCCTTCGAAGCTCTTCATTCGGTTGTCTAGGACAGAGACAATCTCCATTTTCTGTTGTTCTGGCATTTCACTCAGTAGCTCTGCCTTCAGTTCAGCTTTCAGCTTGACCAGCTTTTCATCAACTAGTTGATCAACCCTCTCAGTCAGTTGTTGATCAAGGAAGGTGGCAAGCTTACTCTCTTACTGAGTTTGTGCATCAGAAACCATTTGATTGCAACTCTGAATGGCCCCTTTTGCTTGCTCAATAATAACAGTGAGATGTACTGAGTGTTGTGCCCGAACCTCACCGAGAAGGTCGATCGCATCATTCATATCCGTACCCATCTCGTTCAGATCTCGATCCAGCCTATTCATCTTCTTGTTCAGAATTTCAGAATTTGAACCGACCTGACTTGCCTTTCGCTCAACAAGAATTACCTTTCTGTGAAGATTGGCAAGAGCTCGTGAGGAGTTTTGAACATATAAGGATTCTGGGGTGATCCATCTTCCTTTTACTCGGACCAGACCTGTTGGACCCTCTTCTGAAGCCTCAGCAATCCCGGGTCCCAGGAGTGCTTCATCGGCCGGTGCACTGACCCCTTCAGTGCCACCTTGCTGAATGTCATCAGCAATCATAATCACTTCCCTCTCTACTTCCTTCTCCTTATCAGCTTTCAACCCAGGCCGATCCTCTCCCTTAGCCTCAGCAATCGGAACCACAGACAGGTCCTTCCCTACTCCTTCTTGCTCGGGCTCAGGATAGATGCGGCGGACAGTTTTGATAAAGTCTACCATTTTGATCAAGTGATGTAAAGAATTTACCTCAAAGTGATCGAATAGAGCAGCTTCAGATTCAACCATTTTATCCCATCCTCTCGATTCTCCGAGCTGACTCAATTCAGACCAAGTGGCATTCCTGATCATGGAATAAGTGTGAAGTTGCACAACCGCCTCCTTTTGAGCATCCGAGAGATCAGGAAACCTCTTCTCCACCATTTCCGCAGCCTTTCCCCTTGCCACTATCTCAAAGTCAGGCAATGTGTTTTCATCAGGCGCAGGGAATGGCCATGGAACATTTGCCTGAACAGCAATCGGTTCCTCCTGAGAGGGTTCTCCCTGATCCTCACTAGAGAGGGCCTCCATGCCCTGATAAGCTGATATAACGTTGAGAATCTGATCCTCAGCCACTTCTTGCTCAAGGACAAGTGGTTTCGGATCTGAGGATGCAACCTACGGAACGACAGAGATGGGGGTAATTTCAAGAGCAGGCTGAGCTGGTTCCCTCTCCGGAGTTGCATGCTGAATCACTTCTTCAGCAGCCTTCTCTTCCACAAGCTTTTTCTTTTGCTCTTTTGACCCCGGATACTTAAATTTCAGCCTTTGTTGCTTGAGTCCTGAGAGCTTGGATTTGTCCTCCGCTGGCTTTGCAATAAGGGCCCCTGAAGATTTGCTCGCCTGAGCCTTGACTCCTTCAGTCGTGCTTGCCTGAGCCTTCTTCTTCTGGGTTCTTGGTCTCTTCTTTGTGTCAGCATCACCGGAATAAGCTCTGAAGAGGTCTATTTTCACTGGAATCTCGAGTGATTGGGCCTGATCCACATCACTGAGATCAAAGGTTTCCAAGTTCAGAGAAATCTTGGTGCCAAAGTGCATCTTGGCCTCAAATGTCGCCTGTCCCTCCGGTGAGTACTTGATCTTACTGGTCTCAGCTACCAGTAGATGGAGAAAGTAATCCTCCCAGTGGAAGTTATGCACTGAGGCGTCTGAGATTGCCATCATGGTATATAATTTTGGGCGGGAGATCTGCTCCAACCCTCCAGCAATCCCCATCACCCCCCTGACTAGTCAGGTCGAAGAGGTGACGATTCTCAGTCCTCAGAACAGAATTTTTCAGGCCCGACCTCAGGACAACGTCTCCATCACAGAGAGACTGGAGATAGTCCTTCTCAGTCCCAAACCCGTAGTCGATAGGGCTTCGTCCAGAGTGGGGAAGATTAAACACCTCCTTAATCTTCTGCCTAATGTTGAGAGTGACCCACTTCCTGGTCATCTCATCTTCACCATTCTTCCCTTTCACGCAAGAAGTCAGCGGAATGCAGGTCTCCCACTCCTGAGAGTCCTTGTTCTGTGCCATTTTGATGTAGAAGACAGCAACGAGACGAGGATAAAGTCTCTTGGGTTTTACTGTGATGAACTATAGAAGTTGTGCATTTTCAAATAGTTCTTTCACAGGCAAATGTCAGGATATTTAGAAGAGAAATCTCCAAAAGGTTCCCAGTGAATTTCGTTTCTGAGATGGAAAAGATTTCCAGAGAACGAGTCTACAGAGGGTGAAGCCATAGATGAGAAATTTGAAGATATAAAGGAATTTTGGATTGCAGAGTTAAATATAGCAAGAAAAGATTTGAGTGCGTAAAGGTCGCAATAACAAAAACTTCCCTTATTTATACCAAAATCCAGTTTTAATCGGATGGCTCAGAAAGTAATGACTTATGAGATTCAATGGTTAAGATTAAAACGCAAGATGCATGGAGCCTCTTCGGTTTTCAATAGTAATGAGTCAAAACATAATCAAAAACTGTTCCCGCCCACTGTGCATTAAATGTGCGTCAGAGCATGTCCGTATTTAATTCAAATAATTTACATTAAATAATAACTGAATATTAAATGAATGGATGGGATTAAATGACAAAATAATTTGATTTGACAATACGGAAAACAGTATCATGGATGATGCAAGCAAGATATGATGACTAAAAATAAATCAGGAAACATACCAGTCAGTCAGATTTGTATTCTGACTGATACCACATGTGACCTATCAGGGTGACAAACCCTGAATTTAATGTCCTGAAACTTAGTCAGTCTATACTGATCATCCTTTTCATACTGAATGTTCCTCCTACAACCATTCACATTCTCTCTGAGATTCCTTCATCCTGAGTCCTAGTTAGTCATTCCCCCTGACCTTGTGCATTCTGATAAGAGATTCCGATCGAATCTTCTAAGCCTGGGTCAAGGAGTCCTAACTCTACTGATAACTCAACAACCCTGGTTTCAGGCAAAGCCTTAGTCAGAATGTCAGCTCTCTGTTTATCAGTAGGGACTCTCTCCATCCTGATGTCCTTCTTCTCAACATGATCTCTTATGAAGTGATGCCTGATGTCTACATGCTTACACCTTGTGTGTAAGACTGGGTTTTGGGATATGGCAGTGGCACTATTATTGTCACAATAAATTGGGACTTCAGTGGCCTCAATTTGGTAGTCTCTCAGTTGCTGTTTCAGCCAAAGGATATGAGAACAACAACTGCCTGCCGCCATATACTCAGCCTCAGTAGTAGACGTTGCAACACTGGTTTGCTTCTTAGAAAACCAAGAGATCAGTTTACTCCCTAGAAACTGACATGTGCCTGTAGTTGATTTCCTATCAAGCCTACAGCCTCCATAATCTGCATCTGAATAGCCAGTCTGTTCTAGATTTTCATCAGAGGGATACCAAAGTCCTAAATTGACAGTACCTCTCAGGTATTTCAGTATCTTTTTGGCACTCTCTAGATGACTCTTCTTAGGATCAGGCTGATACCTTGCACAAACTCCAACTGCATAAGTGATGTCAGGACGAGTTGCAGTCAGGTACAATAAGGATCCTATAAGAGCCCTATATTCAGTCTGATTTACTAAGACTCCTTCTTGGTCAGGATCCAGCTTCTCATTTGTGTTCATGGGAATACGTGAGACTTTGCTAGACTGAACTCTGAATTTCTGAATCAAGTCCCTCGCATACTTAGACTGATTTATGAAAATTCCGGAGTCAGATTGCCTGACTTGGAGATCCAGAAAGAAGTTCATTTCTCCCATCATTGACATCTCAAATTTCCCAGTCATCAGCTTGGAGAATTTCTCACAAAGCTTCAGATTAGGAGATCCAAATATTATGTCATCCACATAAATCTGGACCAAGAGAATGTCCTCCCCTTCAGATATCCGGAAGAGGGTCCTGTCCACTGTTCCTTTCACGAACCCGTGGTCTGTCAGGAATTGGGAAAGTGTATCATACCAAGCTCTCGGAGCTTGCTTCAGGCCATAAAGAGCTTTCTTCAGGTGATATACCTTATTCCCAACTTCGAACCCTGGAGGTTGCTCAACATAGACCTCCTCGTTCAGTACACCATTCAGAAAAGCACTATTCACATCCATCTGATACACTTTGATCTTCTTGAATGTTGCATATGCTAGAAACAACCTGATTACTTCCAACCTTACGACCGGAGCAAAGGTCTCATCATAGTTGATTCCCTCAGCCTGAGAGTAACCCTTTGCCACTAGTCTGGCCTTATTTCTGACAACAACATTCTTCTCATCCCTTTTGTTCTTGAAGACCCACTTGGTGCCAATCACATGTTGACACCTAGGTCTCTCAACTAACTCCCAAACCTGATTCCGCTCAAACTGATTGAGCTCATCCTGCATGGCTAAGATCCAGTTAGGGTCAGCAAGAGCTTCTTCTATGCTTTTAGGTTCCTGATCACTCAGGAAGCAGCAGAACATAGCGCTCTCGCCAAAGGACAACCTCGTCCTGACCCCCTCATTGACATCACCAATGATGTCAGCCAATGAGTGATCATCTAGCCACCGCCTCCTGCTGACGGCTGCACTAGCAGCTGCTGACGTTCCCTCGCCTGATCCTGAAATGTTAGTCTCGACAATAACAAGCAAAGAAAAGGAACGAGCAAGAACAGGGGATACTGAGTCATTTTCTGAGGGTTGGCTAATATCAGAGACATTGTTTCCCCCTACAGTGTTGGACTCAGTAACTGTCTCAGGTGCAGAAGCATCATCACCGACAGTACGTACCTCAGGTTGAGTCTGTCCCTCCGTCTGAGACTCAACATTCTCCGAGGCTGGGGCTTGCTGAGGGTCGGCCTGAGGTCCATCCTGATCTTCATCATCATCATCCCATCCTTTGGGAGCACTGACAAGTTTGATCTTGAATTCAGGATTTTTCAGGCTCAGTCTTGTTACTTTCTTGGTAACCCCCTCAGTGTCAGGACTCTGAACCTGTTTTCTACGCACTGATGTAATCTCATCAAACACAACATGAGGTGTTTCCTCCACACAAAGGGTTCGACAGTTATATACCCTGAAAGCTTTACTGACTGAGGAGTATCCTAAGAAAACTCCCTCATCAGATTTGCTATCATAGGCTTTCAGCTGGTCTTTCCCATTGTTCATGATGAAACACTTACACCCAAAGATATGGAAATAAGAGATGCGAGGATTCCTCTTGTTCCAGGTTTCATAAGGTGTCTGAGCATGTTGTTTGTTCAGCATAGATCGGTTCTGAGTGTAGCAAGAGTGTTGATTGCTTCAGCCTAGTACTTCTTGGGCAATCCTGACTCAGCCAACATGGTCCGGGCAGCTTCCTTCAGGGTCCGGTTCCTTCTTTCAGCTACCCTATTCTGTCGAGGGGTCCTGGCTACAGAAGTCTCATGAGCTATACCATGGTTAGTACAAAAGTCAGTTATAATAGAGTTTATAAACTCTGTTCCTCGATCTGATCGGATCCTGAAAATGCTCTGACCCTGTTCAGTACTCAATTGCTTGAGTAACTCTGGAAGCTTGTCCTAAGTCTCCTTCTTGTTCAGCAAGAAAATAACCCATGTGTACCTGGAAAATTTATCGACAACAACAACGGTATATTTCCTACCACTTATGTTGACAGGAGTTACTGGACCAAAGAGATCCATGTGCAGGAGCTGAAGCACTATGTCAGTTGAGAAGGCTTCTTTCTCTTTGAATGAGGCTTTGGTTTGCTTGCCTTCCTGACATGCTACGCACACGTGGTCTTTGCTAAAAACTTCATTAGGTAGACCCTCTACAAGAGAAAGTTGGGAGATTTTGTTAATAATCTTGAAGTTTAAGTGACTCAAGCTTTTATGCCAGAGCCAACTGAGCTCTGAAGAGCTCTTAGCTACCAAACAAGTTTCAGGAGGGCTGCTCTTGAAGTCAGCAAAATAAACATTGCCCCTCTTGACACCTGTAATCAGAACCTGCAGTGTAGATTTGTCCTTCACACGACACATGTTAGATGTAAATTCTACACTATATCCTCGGTCACAAAACTGACTGACCGAGAGCAAGTTATGTCTCAGTCCCTCAACATATGTTACATTCAGTACACGGACAGAGCCAATAACAAGGGTTCCGAATCCCCTGGTGAAACCCTTAGAGTTATCACCAAAGGTTACCTGCGGGCCTTCCTGAGCTACATAATCCTGAAGGAGATCACGAAATCCGGTCATGTGCCTGGAACACCCTGAGTCCAAGTACCAGTCCTTCATTAGATCCTCCTTCCTCTTGTTGTAGCCCGCAGCGACCTGAAAAGATTCAGGCCTCAGGTACCCATCTCGTATTGGGTCCTACAGAGTCAGCCATACCCTTCGGGATCCAGATTTGTTTAACAATTCTGATAGCATCAGAAGTGTAAACCTGTCTCCCAGAAACATCAACATACACAGTCCTCTTCTTCATTTGTGCCTGGGAAGTTGAGGGTGTATGGGTGTCAACCTGAGGTTCAGGAGCCCTGGATTGATTCCTGGGGGCGGGCCTTCTGTTTCTCCTTGGCCTGGGTGCATTGGGCTGGGGTCTGTCATGAGAAAGAGCAGCTCGGGCCTGACCTCTTGGCACTTGAGGTCTGGCCTGAGTGTTATCGGATTCAGGTCTCCGTTGCCCTTCAGAGGCCACCTGGTTTGTCCTTCTCTTTTGAGGATTGGGACGCTCCTGATGGGCTCTGTCCCTGCCTGAGGAGTCTGGACCTTAGTAGTCCTTGGCCTTGCCTGAGGCCTCCTCTGACAAGAGTTCCTTCCACCCTGAGCATTTCTAGGCTGAGCCTGAGAAGTGCTAGGGGCGGAATTCTTTCCAGCTTGAGGATTACTAGGCTGAGCCTTGGAGTTCCCTTAGTCTGTCTTCCTCGACTCAGGATGAGGAGCCTTAGCCTTTCCCTTAGGTTTTGGCCTTGGTTCCTCAGTCCTTTGTCTGACAGGTTCAGCAGGCATTTTCTCCTTCCCTTTGCCTTTATCCTGACGAGCAACACTTGGGCTCTTGTCGTCAGTTTGGGCAGGGACAAACTTCTTCTGAGAGTTGCTCCCTGAAGCACCTCTCTTCTTCTTACCCTTTGGGTCTTGTGAGGCATCATAACTTAACCCAGCTTTAGCACCATCGGTTAGCTGAGAGAAACTTGTTAGCTCATCAACCACTTGGGTAAATATGTGTAACTTCTTCAGATTATCCTCAAGATGCCCATTTGTTTCTTTCAGGGCCTCAATTTCAGTAGTGTATTGAAGCACCAACTCTTCGTGAGCTTTCTCTCTTCAGATCAGCTCAAGATCCCAAGCAGTTTGCTGTGCACAAAGGCGAGCTTGCCACTCAGTTTCGAACATCACTCTTAGAGCGATTCGCTCAATCATCAGTTGTTCCTGAGCGAGGAATAGATCAGTGTCACGAGTCTCAATCAGCGAGCTGATTACACATTTTAGTCTTTCCATCATGCTTATTACGAGCATGAAGCAACTCTTCCTGAAGATGTAATAGTCTGAGGGCTTCCTCAGTATCTCTTATTCTGAGAGACTCAGTTAACCGACCATTTTCCCTACTCAGCTGTGCATTCATATCCACTGTGTGAGTATGAGTCTCCTACAGCCTTGAGAAGTCAACCATCAATTGCTCTAGAGCGAGCTGAAGGTCGAGTTCTCCTGCTGAGTCTGAGCTAAGCTCAGGTGCGTGATCAGGAGAAGAGGCAGAAGAATATACCTCATCATCTACCATCAGGCAGAGGTCATCATACTCCTCATCGGAGAAGAGTTCAGGGGACCGGCGTCCTGGGCCATCTGAATCTGAGGAATCCTCAGCAAGCATAGCTCTCCGGTCTGATGCCCTGAGCTCTCTCTTGGCTCTCCGATCCTCTCGCTCAAGAGCACTGAGCTCCGGACAATCATACTGATTGGTAGCACTGATCTACATCAAAAGCAAACTTCTTGTCAGTGTATCTTTTATCTGATGACTCCCTCCTGCTCCCTGATGATCGTTCAGGTTTGGAGCTGGATCTTCTGGGCTCATCATCTCTTCTCTACGCCGCTCAGGCTCATCACAATCTCTCCTGGAGTCTGAACCCCTCATCCCTTCCCTCCGGGGGCTTGATCTCCTGGGGCTGGAGTACCTGCGATCACGGCTGTCAGTATAAAATTTCTTATACCTTCCGAATCGAGAGTTCAGTTTCTCAAAATACCGTGCCATTAGGTTGTATTCCAAGGCCAGCTCATCCTTGTTCATGTCCTTCAGAGACTTAGAGCCAGATGCAGCCTCAGGCTCAGTAGTAGCTTGAAGAGCCACGCTCTTCTCCTTTTCCGGCGTCTTCTCCTCACTGACTTCCTCACTGACAACACCTTTCTTCTTCCTCTTATCGAGGTAGAATTCCAGAGCCTTTAACTCTGAGAATATGAGTAATGTTGGTGAGATCCTGAGTGTTTTTCAACAAGATCACTCCTGTGTCCCATCTTTCAGGGAGACAGTTCAGGATTTTAGAAGACACCTCCCTCTTGCGAAACTCCTTCCCAAGGGTTGCTTGCCCATTCATCATTTCAATGAACCTAGCTTCCATCTGATCGATGGATTCTCCCTCTAACATCTGGAAGGCCTCAAACTTCCTGATCGCAAGATCTCTCTTATTCTCCTTGATCTTTTCTGATCCCTCACTCATCTCCCTCAAGGCATCCCAGATCTTCTTTGCTGTCCTCAGGTGCATGAGCCTGACCGAATTCTCGTAAGAAACGGTGCGGAGTATAATGTTTTAGTAACATTATCCAGTCCGATTTGCTTAATCTGATCAGAATTAAGCGCGAACCTCTCCACTTCTTCATCTCCGGCTACTGGAACAGGAACATTGCCAGCAACGGGACAGGTTGTCTGAAGATTCCTCATGAATTTGATCGGACCTTGCTCAATCACCAATGGCATCTGATCATGGATGGAATAGAGATGTGCGAGTACCCTGAATTTCCAATAGTCATAATTATCAATAGACAATTCAGGAAGTCTGCCTTCAAGGCGCTTAGAACCGGATGCCATGTATGCAACTTTTCAGAAACAGATCTGTTCAGTTGACCACCAAAAGTTTCTCCTCAGAAATTGTTGGTAAACAAAGTCAGTGGTCTTTTGAACCACTGCTCTGATACCACTTGTTGGTCCCGAAACGAGTATAATCAGTGTATGGGGGGAATACACTGATGTCAGATTTTTCTGAAAGACTCAGAAAAATGCTCTAACACGCTCAGTCAGGATTTCCTGAATTACTCAGTAAGCTGAAGGTCCACAGGGGCAGCAGGGACCGTTCAGTAACGAGTCAGATAAGCTGAGTGTGAGTAAAGTGCTCATAAGCTCAACAGAGATAACAAACCTACTGACCGCTCGGAAGCTAGTCAGTTGGACTATTATCTCAGTGAGCTAGAGTACGTGCGGAAAGTGAGCCCTTAGTTTCTACTCGTTTTAGTTTTTGAAAACATTTTCTCTGAGTTTGCTTAGTAAACTGGTGGTTAAGGCTGAGTGCACATTATTAAGATTCAGGATGATTGATTCAGTCCTGAATATAAGAACAATGCCGAATGTTCAGTTTAGTATGATGACAGTTATGATCCTGAACAAGAATGTAAATCAGCACACAAGGGTCTTTTTAACGTGGTTCGGAGATAACCAACTCCTATGTCCACGACCTGATTTAACAGGAAGCTATCCTCAAAACCCTGAGGATAGATACTTGGGTTTTACGTGTCAAGGGACACGAATAGCCAACTTCCTCTCTTAGGACCTGACCCCTGGGTGTTTTACAAGTCCCAGTCCTTCTAACCAACCAATCTCACACCCTGAGTGGTTTGGTATTCTTGGTTTCCAACTAAGATAGCTCTAGCAATACAAAATAATGCTAAATATTAGAGCTATCGATCTAAGCAAATACAGAGTGAATCCTACTACAACACTAGGGAAATTTAATTGCAGAGTGTAGTTCAAGGTATGCTTTGAGTGCTTGGATTCTTGAGAGTTTTCGCTTGAAAATTTCCCGTTTGCCTTGAATGGGTGCAAGGCTCTCTGTATTTATGGTCAAGATTCAAAATAGATCCGTTGGAGGAGATCTACCCAAATCTTTCCTATTTTAGGGTGGTTGCAGGCTAGATGTACTGTTGACCTAATCACCATGCTTAATCTGGCAATTTTGTCCCGCCGCCTGCAGTTCTGAGACGCATTAAATGCCGCATTAAATGCTATGTAGACTCCATACATGCGTGTCGAAAGATCATTGACTTTCCGTTCAAATGGCTAGTTGACCTTCCGACATTTGTCCTTTCTCGTACATTCAGTACTCTGAGTCTCTTGTTAATAACTCAGCCTGAACGTTTGTCTTTATCGGAGTCTTGCTGACATTCTATTTATCTCTTTGTCCGATAGCATAAATAACCTTTTTGCTTTGTACTTACATGGATCAGGTAAACTGAACCAATGCCTAAGTCAGGTCTTATGTGCATTTAGCACAGCCTGATAGGTTATTCAGCCCACTATGTGTAACCTTTTTGCTTTGGACTTACATGATTCAGGTAAACTGAACCAATGCCTAAGTCAGGTCTTATGTGCATTCAGCACAGCCTGATAGGTTATACTTACTCTTCACTGACTAAGTTCTGTCCTGAGTATGCTTAGTGTACTCAGTATAAACATCAGCCAAAGGTACTTCCGGATTGTCTTCAGGACGGATCATCTAGCTTCGTTCTTCAGCTTCAGTTCAGGCAATCTTCAGCAAGACTGACTCTGACTACTTCAGGATGGATTGCATTTCAGACTTCAGTAAATTGGGTCGACTCCAATATTCTTCAGTCTTCAGCACGTTCCCCCTGAACTGAATTCCTAACTTAAGTATCCTGAACTAGACAATCCTGAACAACTGTACTTAGGCAAATTCATCAGGGGTTTTGGGATCTAATCAAAATACTCAGATTGTCCTAACATTGTATTTAACTCCAAATTGAGTCACATTTTTTTTAAATGCTTCTAATTAAATGAGTATTGTTTCTAATTTTTTTATGTATATATATATTTCTATAAATATTATAATGTTGAAAATTTATTATTTAAAATTACAAAATTTATTAATTAGTTAATTTTTTGCAATTAATCGTATTTAACTCCAAATTGAGTCACATTTTTTTTAAAATGCTTCTAATTAATTGCTTATTGTTTCTAGTTTTTTTATGTGTATATATATATATATATATATATATATATATATTTCAATAAATATTATAATGTTGTAAATTTATTATTTAACATTACAAAAACTTATTAATTTTTTCAATTTTTTGCAATTAATTGTATTTAACATCAAATTGAATCAATTTTTTTTTAAATTCATCAAAATAATTCCTTTTTTGTTTCTAAATTGTTAATTATAATATTTTTCGATAAATATTTATAATGTTCTAAACTAATTATTTGACATTACTAAAACTTAAACATCCAACATAATTTATAGAAAATAAAAATATTAAATACTCAACATAAATATAAATTCATTGTTCAACAATAAAAATAAATAAATAAACTACTCGTCCGAATCAAAGTCGCCCTCATTATCAAGTCCGACAACGTCCTCACCCTCATCATCATCACTCCCACCACCCTGAGGTTCTTCTGCAGCGGAATCAAAGACGGGAGGATCCACACCCATCTTTCTCGAGAGAGCCTCAACCCAAGCCTTCATCATTTCTGCCTCTTTCTCCGATTTCATCATCCACCTATTCAACTTCTTCTCCTTTGACTGAGATCTCTCCAATTTCTTTGTGGGATCGGAGAGTTGACTTTCAAAATTTTCGGATGGGTAAGAGCTAATGGAATAGGACGAGCTTCCCTTCTGGGATAGGCGGACAACCTTACTGTGACTGCCCAATCCTACATACTTCCCCTTCTTGGGTTTGAGCAAATTCAAAAAGATTTGGTCCTCGTCAGTAGGGGCGGGGGAAGGATTCTCCTGAGTGGGTGCCGACGCCGTCTGAGCCTCTTCGAGGGACTGCCTCATCTGATTCTGAAATTAAACAAGATATAATTATAATTTAATATTAATTAGTATAATTCATAAAATGATTAATTAGAAAATAAATTATAAAATACATAGGTAAAGTTCGGTGGTGCGGCCATAGGTGGACTTTCCAGTCTCCCCAACTAGGTGAGCAAAATGCATCTCCTCGATGAGGGTGGCCTTCCATCTGTGCTCCATCTCATGTACAAAACACAATTAAATTAAGTAAAATTAATAAATTTAAATGTGAGTAAATTAAAAAATTAAATACTTACAAAAGCGAGACCATGCTCGTAAATGGTCCGAGAGCCTGCTCGATGCCTGGCTACGCCTTGCCCGGTGGGGTCGCTCAACCTATTTCTTCTAGCCGTCTCGGCCCTCTCAACATTCCTCAGATCTAGCCAATAATTGACTAGTCCCTCCCAGATATTGCTGCCCTTTTCTTCTGTCCCCATGTTCTGAATAATCCCTGATCCTTTCAGTTGCCCTTGATTTCGGTGACCAAGTCTTTCATGCGCAACTGCATTTTTTTGTTAAAGAGACCTTGCATCGTTGACTCGTGTTGCTGTTCCCAAACGCAGAGCTTCTGCAATAAAATTAATAATAAATATATAAATTAAGAAAATAATATAAATTTTAAATAAAATTAATATTATTTATAAATATACCTTATACTCCTCAAAAATGCTAATTTCTTGAAGTCGGGAACTTTAGACCACGAAGCTACTCCATAAGGCAAGACCACACTTTTCAGTGCATTCGTGACCAAGCCGGAAGCCTTATGACTCGGAATCAAGCTGTATAAATAATTAGGTCTTAATATTATAAATTAAGAAAGTAGTTATAATTAAAAAAAATTATAATTAAAAAACTTACAGTCCGTTAGACGGCCGAACTTGGAGTCGAGTATTTTGTAGAGGATGCTGCCGGGATGAAGAAGCTCCGGCACTGAAAGAGGATACCGCAGCAAAGTTAGGGGATATCGGTTGATGAAACTGCTCAATTCGTACCTCAGCAGGACTCTCCCTCTCCCTCTCCCCCTCCCTCTTCCTCTCCCCATCTGTCCTCCCTCTCCCTGCTCATTTTGTTCTTGATTCATCTATTATCAACAGTACAAAGGAATAAATCATCAATTGATCAATTCAATGAATATAAATCAAACAATCTCAATATTCAAACATAACTACTAATCATCAAATATTCATCATTTTCATCAATATTCATCAATATAACTACTAATCATCAAATATTCATCAATATAACTACTAATTCATCAATATTCATCAAATGTATATCAATATTCATCAATAATAATAATCTAATAATACTAGTAATAACTACTAATTATACTAATATAATAACAATAATCTAATAATACTAATAATATATTAACAAGGTGCATAATAACATTCATTAATAACAATAATCTAATAATTCATCAATATAATCATCACATATTCATCAATAATAATACTAAATACATTAATTCGCTCGGTGCATAATAACATAAATAATATTAATAATAACAAGGTGCATAATAACAATAATATTAATAATATCACATGAGTAATATTAATAATATTAATAATATATACCAATAATACCATAGTCTTGTAATTGATATTGCATCCATAAGATCTGTGCACAACAACTTCCAGCAGCAATGTATTCTGCCTCAGCTGTAGAAAGAGCAATAGAATTTTGCTTCTTACTGTGCCATGCCACTAACCTTTCACCTAGGAATTGACAAATCCCACTAGTACTCTTACTATCAATCTTGCAGCCTGCAAAATCCGAGTCAGTGTACCCAATGATTTCAATTCCTCCTTCTTTTGGATACCATAATCCTAAATTTTGGGTGGATTTGACATATTTGATGATCTTCTTTACAACATTCAAGTGTGATTCCTTAGGATTAACTTGGAATCTAGCACATACACATACTGCAAACATGATATCAGGTCTGCTAGCTGTAAGGTATAGCAATGATCTAATTAACCTCCTATACTTGGTTACATCAACACTTTTGCCATTCTCATCTTTGTCAAGACTCACAGAAGGTGTCATAGGTATATTGGTAGGCCTAGAGCTGTCCATTCCAAATCTTTTGATAAGCTCTTGAGTATATTTAGCTTGATTGATGAAAATTCCATCTCTCATTTGCTTAACTTGTAATCCTAGAAAGAAATTCAGATTTCCCATCATGCTCATTTCAAATTTCTCATTCATGAACTTAGAGAATTTTCTGCATAATTCTTCATTGGTTGAGCCAAAGATTATATCATCAACGTAGATTTGGACAAGCAATATGTCATTTCCATGTTGTAATTTGAATAAGGTCTTGTCAACCATACCCTTTTTGAATCCATTTTTTATCAGATGATCACATAGGGTATCATACCATGCTCTTGGTGCTTGTTTAAGTCCATAAAGGGTTTTTCTAAGCTTATAAACCATGTCTTTAGCTGTAGATTCCTCAAATCTTGGTGGTTGTTCAACATACACTTCTTCTGATAGTAAACCATTGAAAAATGCACTCTTTACATCCATTTGATAGACTGTAAAGTTCATATGTGCAGCATAAGCTAGAAATATTCGTATAGCTTCTAATCTTGCAACTGGGGCAAAAGACTCATCAAAATCTATGCCTTCAGATTGAAAATAACCTTGAGCAACTAGCCTTGCTTTGTTTCTGGTCACAATACCATCTTCATCAAGTTTATTCTTGAACACCCACCTAGTTCCAATCACTTTGTGTTTCCTAGGTCTTGGAACAAGTTCCTATACTTGATTTCTTTCAAAACCATTTAATTATTCTTGGATTGCAATAATCCAATTGACATCTTGCAGTGCTTCATGAATATCAGTAGGTTCTGAAGATGAAAGAAATGTAGCAAACATTGCCTCATGGAATTGTTTTCTGGTCTTTACCGCTTCTGATAGATTTCCAATTACATGCTCAGGGGGGTGATCTGTCAACCAAATAGAATCTGATTCAGGTTCTAGTCTTTGATCATTGTTCTGTACAACTGTAGATTCACCTACTGCAGACTCATCAGGTCCTTTTGTTGGTGTTTCTACTTCTGTTTGAACATTTCCATAAACTAGATCTTCAACATTCTCTAATGGAGGTAACTCAACTATCACAGTGCTAAAGACTTTGTTGATTAAATCTACAGGAGTTTTGATTTCAACATACTGATGTTGACTTGTGACTGTAGAGTTGTCCTCTTTAGAGTCTTCAGCAATTTCTTCATGGGAGCTACGCTGTTCATAAAAAATAACATGATGTGACTCTTCCACAATCATTAATCTCTTGTTATACACTCTGAATGCTTTGCTAACATTAGAATAACCTAGAAAGATACCTTCATCTGTCTTTGAATCAAAAGTCTTGAGGTGTTCTTTCCCATTATTCAGTATGAAGCATTTACTTCCAAATATGTGTAGATAAGAGATATTAGGAGTCCTTCCTTTCCATAACTCATATGGACTCTTCTTATGGTCTTTTACAATCAAGCATCTATTTTGAGTATAGCATGCAGTGCTTGTTGCTTCTGCCCAAAATTTCTTAGGCAATCTTGCTTCATCAATCATTGTTCTGGCTGCTTTCTTGAGTGTTCTATTCTTCCTTTCTGCAACTCCATTCTGCTGTGGGGTTCTAGCTATAGAGTATTCATGCATTATGCCATATAGTGAACAATACTCTTCAATGACTTGATTTGTGAATTCTGTTTCTCTATCTGATCTATTCTTTACAATCTTCAAGTTCTTTTCATTCTGAATCCTTCTCAATAGTTATGGTAGCCTCTGTAGAGTTTCACTCTTTTTCTTAGAAACACAATCCAAGAAAATCTTGAATAATCATCTACTACAACCAAAGTGTACTTCTTTCCACTTATGCTTACACGTTCTATGGGTCCAAAAAGATCCATATGCAGTAATTCAAGTGTCTTGAAGTGCTTGGGTGTGTCTTGCTTTTGAAAGTCTTCTTGATTTGTTTCCCTTTAACACAGGGATCACATAGGTGTTCCTTCCTGAACTTAGTGTTTGGTAGACCTCTTACAAGTCTATTATTAACAAGTTCATTCATGGTTTTAAAGTTTATGTGATTCATCCTTTTGTGCCATAGCCAACTAACTTCATTAGAACTATTAACTAGAAAGCAGGTAGTTTCAACTGTAGAGTTCCATTCTAAAATGTAAACATTCCCTTTTCTAGTTCCTGTCAGTTTTGTGGTTTGGGATTCAACATGTTTGACTATGCAAGTGTTATGTGTAAAGTCTACAGTGTAGCTTTTGTCACAAAATTGACATACACTAAGCAAATTATGCTTTAAGCCACCTACCAAGTAAACATCATTGATCTGAACATTTCCTTTGAGTAGGCTTCCTGATCCTTTAGTTGTTCCACTAGCATTATCACCAAAAACAACCTTAGGACCTTTGTGATCTTTCACATTTTGTAACAAGCTTCTATCTCCAGTCATATGTCTTGCACAACCAATGTCTATGTACCAAATCTCTCTTTTGGTGGTTGTAACATGTCCCTGGAAAAAAAAAAGAGTTATTTAGAAATCCAATACTTTGGATTTCCTCCAGTGTTACTCTTTGCAATCCAAGCCTTTTTAGGAGCTGTAGAGTTGTTAATTCTACAGTTCTTGCTTTATCCTCCTCTTTGAGTGCTTGAAGAGGGAGACATATCTGACATATTTCCATTCCAGAATCTATCAAAGTTAATTCTTCTTTCCATATTCAATTTATGAAAGACTTCTTCTTCTGATTGTATAGTTGATTCTGCAGTTGGTTTCAGAATCATGTTTTCCATCATGTTTGTAACATCTTCTTCAACATCATTCATGATCTCCTTGATCTTCTGTTGTCTTCTAGAAGACAATTCTTTGAATGAATTCAAGAATTTCAAGTCTTCTGGCTGTAGGGTTGAGTTTACAGCTTCTTCAGGAGTTGTTTCTTTGATGAACTTTCTTTCAGGTCTTGGAATTAACTTTTGCAAGTATTTCATCCAGACACAAGTATTATATCTTATTCCAGTCAAGTCTTTTGAGTGTCTTTGTTCAGACAATATCTTCTTCAATTGTTTGGATGACTTTCCAATACAATATAACTTCTTTTGATAATAGGCATTGCTTTCTTCAAGCTCAGCTATCATAAGTTCTTGAGTTCTGATTGTTTCCTTCAATTCAGCACAATCTGCAGCTCTACAACTTACTTCATTAAACAGTTCTTCATTATCATTTTTCAGATAATTGTAACCTTCTTTAAGTTCTTGTAGAATCTACAGTTGTGTTTCAGCATCTTCTACTCCAGTTAACAAAGCTTTAACATTTTCTCTTCCAATATGATTATCTCTTCTAAGATCTTCATTTTCTTCTTATAATCTTTGTTTTGCACTAAGAATGTTACTGGAAGAATCCTTTTATGTAATATAACTTGATGATGATGAGCATACCTCTTCATCTTTAGCCATAAGACAGATCCGGGCTTCATCATCTGAATCTGTAGAGTCAGAGTCTTCTAAATCTGTAGTTGACTTTTGAGAAAAAGAGGGACAGTCTTCCTTGTTTTTATCAAACTCGAAAAGTAGTGCTCCAATTCTCTCCTTGTCAAACATTCTCTTTCTATCTTTTCTGATTCTTTTTTCTTCAATTGTATACTTCTCAGCTTTGGGATATGGACAATCCTTGATGTAATGTCCAGGTTTACTGCAGTTATAACACAAGTAAGTTGAGTTAGGTGCTGTAGATTTCACCTTACAATCCTCCTTTGGTGTGAATTGCTTCTTCTTAGTCCATTTGCCAAATTTCTTGAGCTGCTTTATAAAAAGAGCCAAGTCTTCATCATCAGAATCTGTAGCTGCTAGGTTGTCAGCCACTAGAGCTGTAACCTTACTGCTGTCAGGTTCTTTTCTTCTACTTATGTCAAATTTATAAGCCTTCAAGTACGAGAAGAGTTCAAAGGTGGATATCTTAGATAAATCCTTTGATTCTCTCATAGCAATGACTTTCATGTCCCATTCAGAAGGTAAGCCTCTGAGAACCTTCATGTTCATTTCTCTTTGTGAGTAATCTTTAACAAGTGAGTCCAACTCATTGAGAATCTCAATGAATCTTGACTCAAGCTTTTCAAGAGTTTCACCAGATTTCATCTTGAAGTTCTCAAACTTTTGAACTGCTATCATGAGTTTGTTTTCCTTGATTTGTTCAGTTCCTTCACAAATCATTTCCAACTTTTTCCCATATATCTTTTGCAGTTTTACAGTTTTTGATCTTGCTAAACACAATTTTATCCAGTAAGTGATAAATAGTGTTCTTTGCAACATTATAAAGATTGGACCTCCTCTTGTCATCCTCTGTTCATTCCCTTCTAGGTTTGGGGATGATCTGAGCTAGTCCAGCTGACTGATCAGCTGTAGTGTTGACCTTCACAATAGGTACAGGGCCATCTTCAATGATATACCACATTTCATCATTGATTGCAGACAAGTGTGCTAGCATTCTAATCTTCCATTCATCATAATCCTCAGCAGAGAACATAGGAACCTTGGATTTCACCATCTTGGGAGCCATGCAAGTATACATGTGTGTTTTTCAAAAACAAAAGGATCTGGCTAGGTACTAATCAAACCAGTGGCAAGCCAACTGCTCTGATACCACTTGTTGGTCCCTTAAGTGATCAAGGTTTAGAGGGGGGGGGGAGGTGTGTGTGAATAAACCTTAAGTCAAAATCATATTTTCAAACTTTTCAAAAGAGGGGATTTTAGAACCTTACAGTAACCTCTAAAAGTTCAAAAACAATAAGTCTACAAGAGGTTTTAAAAACAGGACCACAAAGGTTACAGCTGTGGACTATAGGAGTCTACAGCTGCAGAGTTTAAAAAACTTGCAAATAAAGTAAACAACTTGTAGATAAGAAATCAGAGGGAATTTCACACTTAAAAGTGTTTTTAGAATACTCTAATGTGCAGCGGAAAATAAGTGAATGTTAATGAAAAACAATTTAAATAAACTTAACAGCTGAGTGACTTAGACAAGTCTACAGCTGTAGAGTCAGTTTCCTTGTGAAAAACACAGAGTTTTATGTACTAGATTTTAAAAGAATGATGAATGTAGCAAGTAAGTAAATATGTAATACAGAAATATAAATGACAGAAAGTAAATAGACAATATTTATAGAGGTTCAGTGTCTATGAAAAAGACAACCTACATCCACTGTTACACCACTTAGGTGCCAAATTCACTAAGAACATATCACAAAGATCAATACTAGTTCCCCCTTAGAACTAGGTTCACTCAGATTCCTATTCTAATAAGAGATTAACTACCCTATTCACTCAGAAAAACAACTTACTAAGAGTTAAAAATATCACACAGAGATATCTACACAAAGTAGAGAAATGATAAAACAAGTGAGGGAACAACAACAAAAAGATGTGATTCTTTCTAAGAAAAATACTAACCAACTATCCTATGAATCATAGATAACAATGAAAACACTCTCTCTCAGAATTTGTTGGTTGTAGACTTTGCTTATTCTGAATGCTTGTATGCGCAGGGTTGTTGTTATTGCTTCCTCTGAGAACATCTTCTATTTATAGATTGAGTGGTGTGACTTATCCGTTGGAGAATTCAAATTTGAATTCTGGATAAGGCTCCTCTCTCTCTACTGACATGTGTGAAGTGGTCCTCATCCTTCACACAGGATTGTACTAATTGTATTATTGTCCTTTTCTTCAGAATTCTGGCTGTCTTCAAACTAATCTTCATTAACTTCCAGAATCATAGAAATAACCTCCTCTTAAGTATTTTTTAGTGAGTGCATGAAAGCTACACAAAATGTTCTTAAGGGTCTTCATAATCTTTAATTAATCTTGGACTTGTACTCCTTCTTCAAACGGTCTTCTTAACTGTAGGGTCTTCAACCTTGCAGCTGCAGAGTCCTGAAAAATACTAAATTGGCTGTAGAGAAATGTTACAGCTGTAGGGTCATGTCTGGCTGTACAATGATCAAGTATACAGCTGCAGAACTCTCTTACAACTAATAACTTTCAAAAACCAATTTCCTTAGATCAAGTGTTAGATTAATTTCACCATTTAAACATATGTTTTGCACATAGCAAAATCTAGACCAAGTTACTTAACACCGTTAAAGGTAGGGCACGTTAGCTTTGGCCGATGCTTCCACAGCTCGTCCCTCTGATCATTTCTCCCTTGGGCCTGCCGACAGGTTGGGTTAACCCCCTCTTTCTCACTTTTGGCTTCTAACCCATCCGATGATTCGCATGACGAATCCCTTCTCTTGACTGCAGGCATACGCTGCACCAACTGTTCCACCTGTTGCTACAACTGCTTGATCGTTTGCAACATCATGTCTATCTTTCCTTCCATACTCTCTACCCCTGTTTCGATTGCATCTGATCGTATTTCTAGTACCTCAATCCTATCGCGGTGATTTCCGGCCATAGTCATGATTCACGTTGCTCTCAATGAAAGCACCAATTTGATGTGAATCACGACGAATAACGATAAAATCAGGAATCTGGCTCAGGCTAGCAAGTCACCGAAGGCTGTAAATAATTTCGCAAGAAAAGTTTTAAATAAAATTTATGATATTCCTCAATGACAAATTACAGTCCTATAAAATAGTTCAAACCCTGACTACTTCCTGAATCTAAGATTATGAAATCTGCAAATATATCTAATCAAATAATATCTCTAATAATATCTCTTCTGCAATTAAATCTAAACCAATAATATATGTTGCCAACAAGATATAAGGCTAAATAATGATAATGGACTAAAAGAGAACTCAATACATCGTGTGGAGTCTCAAACCTGGGCTTAGGTTTTTTTGCTGGGCTCGGCCATAATTCTTGTTTCCACTTGGGCCTGGCGTTGCTCCTCATGTTGGGCTTGGGCTAATCTTATCTTATCACGTCTTGCTTGATTATAAGTGATCTTAAGGCTGCGACTCTCATTCGCATCAACAGGTTCGAACTTCAAAATTCACGTGAAAGGCAGCTTTACCACATCTCTTTTCCTTTGAGTTTGTCTGTTAAGAATTGAAAATGTGGCATCATGTTATCCACTAAACAACCACCATCAGGATCTAACTCACCATTGTTGCCGGAGCTTCAAAATCCTTCACACACAACCGCCATTGAAGACTCCACAGTGACCAGAAGCTTCATGGCCTCCATTGAAGGAGACCCATTTCGCCGGAGTCCGAGAGAGAAACGAAATCGCCCACCTCAGCACCTGAAGCACTACAATTTTACTGGAAACCATGGAATTCCACAGCAGCCCATCGCATCTCCTACCTCTGTTCGTCACTCCATTTGCCAGAAACTGAAAATGCCCTTCGCCGAAAATGAAGCTCAGCCGCTCCAATTCGCTCACCACCGTTCAAAGCTGCTGGAACGAAGCCACACATCAAGCCATCCTCTGTTCTCGCTGAAGCTCAGCCGCTTCAATTCCCTCTCCGTCGACGGAGAAGATGTAGCCCTTCGCCGAAGATGCGCTGCCGGAATCCGTCCCTGTTCTTCCAATCGCCCAGCAGCCCACCGCTGCAGCCAATCACAGGAAACTTGAAGTCAAGAAGAAAGGTAAAAGTTGCTGCAAACAAAGAAGAGTTGCTACAAGGTAAACACTTTTTTCTTAATGTTGGTGCGACCAATGCTCTCATTGTTCTCTTGGCCCGTGCTATATTTTTCACAAATTGAACAATTCAATTCAAAGAATTTAGCACGAGTGTCATTTAATCGCACGGCCCTTGCTGAATTTGTGAAGGAACCGTGCTATAAGCACGAATTGCATTTATTGGCACGGTCCGAGTGAACTGAAATCACCCATGCTGGAGTAATTCTGAGAAACGATGTTGGGCTTTTAAATTACAAAGGCACAATTGCAATTTTTATTGAGGAAGTCAGCAGCCCACTTTCTAATATTTTTGTGAAGCCCATTTGTACTTAGAGGAGGAAGGGCACATATATATCACACAGATATCACACACATTACTGGGGAGATTCCTACTTTCTTGGAGATCAATTTTCAGCAGCTTTTTACACATAGTAGCAAATAGTATTAGGTGTTCTTAATTTTCTTGCAAGATTTTGGTTTTTTCATCATTCATTCAAGTGTAATCACCTTTTGCTGAGTGAATTCTACCCTTTACTCTATCTATTTAATTGCTATTTTAAATGTTTATGGAATTTTGCTTGATTAATGTTATGAGTTTCATTAATATTGTTATGGAATAAGTTTACTTGTGCTTTGTGGATTTTGAAAGCATGTGATTATTAAGTAGGTGTTGTTTATGAGTTTATTTGTTTATCTCTTGGATGATTTTTATAATTATGGGTTTTATTTAGTTGTAATTAATTTTCTTGTCTAATGTATGTGTGAACTTATGCTTGCAATATTACTATGGTTAAATGGGCTAAATTAGTGCATATTTGCGGTTTGAAAATTAATTATATGCTTTAATTGTGCCTCTTATGCATTCGAGAGAAGGTAAGTGGTAGTAGAACCCCATTATTACTTGAGCTTGAATTTAGGGAGCAAAAAGTGAGGGAATTAAGAGATTGACCTTAGTACCGGGTATGGGAACACCTCATTAGGAGGCTATATTACCCGAAGGGAAATGGTTTCTCTTCCTATCATTTATTCAATCAAATTCATTGTGAATTTTGAGTAGATTGCCCCTAAACATCCAAGTATAGACATAGATAAATCATAAATGATACCCTTAGTATTACTAGGTGGATAATTCCCTAAAGCATATCTTTTCTCACTGGAATTTCATGATTTAGTTCTTAGTTTTAATTTTTAATTTTTTTGTTGGTTTTTGTTTCTTAGTTAAAAATCCATAAAATAATAGAAACTCTTTCCAGTGACTATATAAGCATGACAACACTAGTACTAGGTCGTTTACTACCTTTGATACTACTATGATCCCTTATACTTGAGGGTGGATTAACTAGTTGATTTTTGACTAGAAAATACGAACAAGTCAGTTTACTAACCAAATTTGGATTCGGGTCAACTAACCTGATTTGGATTGATTATATCTAATTATGTAACTTCTAATTGTTTCTTTTTCTTGATTGTTCAATTAAAAAAGTACAAAATAAAGGAAAAAAATCGACACTCGGAAGATATCATTAATGCAAAGTAAAAAATATATAGTTTTGCAATTCGTCCATATCGACGATAAAATCGCTTGTAAACAAAGTTCAATGGGACATTAGCAGACAAATAAATTTAATTGCCTAATTATAAATAATAATATGTAAAAATGTCCATGTTAAGATATCAACTAAATTTATTATTGTGAATTTAAATAAATTTGATTCTATATAAATTAAATTGGGAATCTGAAGCATAATAAATTAAATTGACCTCCAAAGCCTCATAAATCAAATTTGGCTCCTAAAGTCCAATATATTAAATTAGGTCTCTAATGTTTAGTAAATTAATTGAGTCTCTAAAGTACAATAAGTTAAATTTGTCCTCTAAAGTTTAATGAATAAAATTGCCCTATAAGGCATAAATAATAAAATTTGGCCTCTAACTAAAGTTCAAAAACCGAAATTCATAAATTCTAATAAATTAAATTATCCTCAAAAGTCCAACCAAGTAAATCAGATCCATTCCAAATTTTTAAAGCTCATCATAGAAATCTTTCTGGACAATAATGAATCTTCTTCAATTCATCGAATTTAGTCTAGAATTCTACATCAAATAAAACCTTCTGGGTAATCAAATTTAGCCCTTAAATCTAGAATTCTATATCTATAGATAGGAATCTCATTCTAAGTCATTTGACACACATCACAATGAGACATTAGATTACAAAATCACACATCACATAGACATTAAATTATAACATCAGACATCAGCAACTCAGTATTCCCCGGAGCTTCAAAGGAACTCTTCTTGCAAAGCAACCAATATTAGCATATGATCTGAGATCAAGGTGTGAAACTTTTTCGATCAAAGTTAGTCTTAAAGGTCTTCGAAATAAGGCTAGATATCCTCAGAATGATGTTATAATTTTTTGATGTCATTCTAGGAAAGCTTGATGCTAGGAGCACGATCAAGTAGTTTGTTAAGTACCTTGGTTTAGATTTTGATGTATGCAAAACAATGTGCTTAAACTGGATAAATTGATCTAACACTTGTGCTAAAGAAATTTGTGTTTGAAATTTATAGTTGTAAGTGAAGTCTGCAGCTGCATATTTGATCACTCTACAGCCAGACATGACCCTACAACTGTAAGGTTTCTCTACAGCCGATTTTTCATATTGACAGGACTCTACAACTACAATATTGAAGACTCTACAGCTGAAAGAACTGTTAGAAGTGGAGGTACAAGTCAGAGATTATTTGAAGATAATGAAGACCCTTAAGCACAATTAGTGTAGCTCTGATGCACACACTAAAATGTACTTAAGTGGAGGATATTTATTTAATTCTGGAGGATAATGGAGATTAGTTGCAAGACAGCCAGAATTATGAAGAAAAGGACAATAGTACAAGCACTACTATCCTGTGTGAAGGATGAGGACCAGTTCACACATGCTAAAAGGAGAGAGAGGAGCCTTATCCGGATTTTAAATTTTAAATTCCCCAACGGATAAGTCACACCACTCAATCTATAAATAGAAGAAGTCCTCAGAGGAAGCAACAACAACAACCATGAGCATACAAGCATTCTGCCTAAGCAAATCTACAGCCAACAAACTTTCTGAGAGAGATTTACTATTTTTATTCTTTGTGATTAATAGGATAGTTGGTTAGGATTTTCTTAGAAAGAATCACACCCTTTTGTTGTTGTTCCCTCACCTGTTTTATTTTCTACTTTGTGTAGATATCTCTTTGTGAGGTTTTGTAAACTCTTTGTGAGTTAGATTCTGAGTGAATAGAGTAGTTTAATCTCTTGTTAGAATAAGAATCTGAGTGAACCTAGTTCTAAGGGGGAACTACTTTTATTGATCTAAGTGATCTCATCTTAGTGAATTTGTCACCTGATTGGTGTAACAGTGGATGTAGGTGGTCTTTTTATAGACACTGAACCACTATAAATTTGGTCTATTTACTTTTCTGTCATTTAAATTCTTGTTCTGCATATTTAATTTACAGTTACGTTCGTCATTCTCTTGAAAATCGAGTGCATAAAATTTGTGGTTTTCACAAAGAGAAACTGACTCTAAGTCACTCTGTTGTTAAGTTCGGTTTATATTGTTTTTCATTAACACTCATTTATTTCCGTTGTACATTAGAGTATTCTCAATTCAATTTTAATTGTGAGAACTCCTCTAATATTTTGTCTACAAGGGACCTTTTATTTTGCAAGTTTTTAAACTCTGCAGCTGTAACCTTTGTGGTCCAGTTTCTAAAACTCTTGTAGACTTGTTATTTTGAACTTAGAAGAAGCTACTGTAAGGTTCTAGAATTTCATCCTTGAAAAAGTTTGAAAATCTGATTTTAGACTCAAGGTTTATTCACCCCCCCCTTCTAGACCTTGACCACTTTAAGGGACCAAAAAGTGGTATAAGAACAATTGGCTTGCCACTGCTTTGATCAGTACCTAGCTAGATCCTTTTTGTTTTTGAAAAACACACCTGCATACCTGAATGGCTCCCAAGATGGTGAAATCCAAGGTTTCAATGTTTTCTACTGAGGACTATGATGAATGGAAAATTAGAATGCAAGCACATTTGTCTGCAATCAATGATGAGATGTGGTCTATCATAGAGGATGACCCTATACCTATTGTGAAGGTCAATACTACAGCTGATCATTCAGCTGGACTAGCTCAGATTATTCCCAATCCCAAAAGGGAATGGACAGAGGATGACAAGAGAAGGTCCAATCTTGACAATGTTGCAAAGAACACTATCTATCATTCACTTGATAAAATTGTGTTTAGCAAGATCAAAAACTGTAAAACTGTAAAAGATATATGGGAAAAGTTGGAAATGATTTGTGAAGGAACTGAACAAATCAAGGAAAACAAACTCATGATAGCAGTTCAAAAGTTTGAGAACTTCAAGGTGAAATCTGGTGAAACTCTAGAAAAGTTTGACTCAAGATTCATTGAGATTCTCAATGAGCTAGACTCACTTGGTTAAGATTACTCACAAAGAGAAATGAACATGAAGGTTCTCAGAGGGTTACCTTCTGAATGGGACATGAAGGTCATTGCTATGAGAGAATCAAAGGATTTATCTAAGATATCCACCTTTGAACTCTTTTTAGACCTGAAGGCTTATGAATTTGACATAAGTAGAAGAAAGGAACCTGACATCAGTAAGGTTACAGCTCTAGTGGCTAACAACCCTACAACTACAAGTTCTGATGATGAAGACTTGGCTCTTTTTATAAAACAACTCAAGAAATTTGGCAAATGGACTAAGAAGAAGCAGTTCACACCAAAGGAAGATGGTAAGATGAAATCTATAGCCCTAACTCAACTTATTTGTGCTATAACTGCAGAAAACCAGGACATTATATCAAGGATTATCCTTACCACAAAGCTGAGAGGTACACAGATGAAGAAAAGATAATCAGGAAAGATAGAAAGAAAAAGTTTGATAAGGAGAGAATTAGAGCACTACTTTATGAGTTTGATAAAAACCAGGAAGACTGTCTGTTTGTCCCGAAATGAGTACAATCAGTGTATGGGGGGAATACACTGATGTCAGATTTTTCTAAAAGACTCAGAAAAATGCTCTTACACTCTCAGTCAGGATTTCCTGAATTACTCAGTATGCTGAAGGTCCACAGGGACAGCAGGGACAATTCAGTAACGAGACAGATAAACTGAGTGTGAGTAAAGTGCCTGGAAGCTCAGTAGAGATAACAAACCTACTGACTGCTAGGAAGCGGGTCAGTTGGACTACTATCTCAGTTAGCTAGAGTACGTGCAGAAAGTGAGCCCTTAGGTTCTACTCGTTTTAGTTTCTGAAAACATTTTCTCTGAACTTGCTTAGTAGATTGGTGGTTAAGGCTGAGTGCACAGTATTAAGATTCAGGATGATTGATTCAGTCCTGAAGATAAAAACAATGCAGAATGTTCAGTTTATTATGATGAAAGTTATGATCCTGAACAGAATAGTAAATCAGCACACAAGGGAATTTTTAACGTGGTTCGGAGATAACCAACTCCTACATCCACGACCTGATTTAACATGGTTCAGGTGATCTGAACTAATGCCCGAGTCAGGTCTTATGTGCATTCAGCACAGCCTGATAGATTATTCAGCCCAGTATGTGTAACCTTTTTGCTTTGAACTTACATGGTTCAGATAAACGGAACCAAGGCCTAAGTCAGGTCTTAAGTGCATTCAGCACAGCCTGATAGATTACACTTACTCTTCACTGACTAAGATCTGTCCTGAGTATGCTTAGTGTACTCAGTAGAAACATCAGCCAATGGTACTTCAGGATTGACTTCAGGACGGATTAACAAGCTTCAATCTTCAGCTTCAGACCAGGCAATCTTCAGCAAGACTGACTGACTCCTTCAGGATGGATTACACTTCAAACTTTAGTAAATTGGGTCGACTCCAATATTCTTCAGTCTTCAGCAAGTTCCTCTTGTACTAAATTCCTAACCTAACTATCCTGAACTATTTGATCCTGAACAACTATACTTAGGCAGATTCATCAGGGGTTTTGGGATCTAATCAAAATACTCAGATTGTCCCAACAATTTCCCCCTTTTTGATGATGCCAAAACCCTTAAGCAAAAACCTATTCATCTATACAATCAACTGACTTAGTCAGTGAGAACAACTCAGTACCACCTGACAAACTAGGTACTTAGTCTATAAGATGAAAACAAGGAATGTGTTAGTACAGTTCTTGATAAGGATTCAGAAAAGTAAATTCAGGAGTCAACAAGAAGTTGTACTCAGGAAAAATAAATAACTTCATGGATTGATATAAGAGTTACAATTATCCTGAAGCTATTACAATTCCTGAACAACTATTTCCTGATCTATTCTTCATCCTTATTCCAAGCAGCTAGAGGAATTTCATACATCTCCAAGACTAGGTTCAGGACCTGCTTCATCCTGTTCCGATCACCAACGGCCCCGGCAGTGCCTCCTACTCTGACGACTTCTTCTGATATTGCTTTCTGGTCCAGTTGCTTGGAGTTCCTGAAGAGTGGAGGAGGATAATTAATGAATTCCGGAGGAGCAATCTCTACACCTTCTGTGTCAGCATGTCTGATTATTTCAGCCCCTAGATCCGGATGCTCCTGTGCCATCCAGTGATGGAGTATGACGTTTTTTTCTTCAGATTGATCATCCCATAACCCCACCACATAGAATAGGTAAGCCCACCTATTCCGGATCGGAATCCATACTTCCAACAACTCTATCGGAATGAAACCCTCTACGAACTGGAGAGGAGGGGGACCTTGATCTGGACTGACCACTAACTTCCTCTAAGTCTTTGTTCGAGATCCAGAAGGTACAATTTTCTTCTTCTGAACCTGCGAAGTCAGGTACTCATTGGACTCTTTTAGCCGTTGGATCTGACTGAGCAGCGAAATCTCCTTCATCTTCGCTATCTTCTCCGCCTCAGTCATCACCATCTTTTCCTGAGTGGTCAACCCCGGATTCATCTGTTCCTCCATCTCCTTATACAAAGGTTCCATAGCGAGATCCTCAGAGGGCCTCAACCTCTTCGGCTCTGAACCTTCAGCGGCTTCGATGGCAGCGATGGACCTTGTCCTTTTTCTATCCGCCGCTTTCAGTTCAGGGGGGAAGTTCTTCTTCTTGGCTTTACTAGTAGTAGCAGTTTGCTTCTTCCCTTCTTCCCCCTTTTTGGCATCATCGTCATTAATTCATTTGACAACTTCATTTACTGACTCCGCCAACAACGTGAACTGACTGTCCATCTCAGTCTGCTTGCCCTACAGTTGCCCAATCTGCCCTGCCATCCCTCTTAGGCCGACACTGAGCTTATCAATGGATGAATTGTGTGCAGCCTTTAGTTGACCTTCGAAGTTCTCCATTCTGTTCTCTAGGGCAGAGGCAATTTCAGCCTTCTCCTGTGCAGACATCTCACTCAGCAGCTCATCCTTCAGTTCAGCCTTCAGCTTGGCCAACTTTTCATCAACCAGTTGATCAATTCTATCAGGCAGTTGTTGATCAAGAAAAGTGGCAAGCTTGTTCTCCTGCTGAGTTTGCACATCAGAGACCATTTGATTGCAGCTTTGAATGACCCATTTTGCTTGCTCAGAGAAAACAGTGAGATCTACTGAGTGTTGAGTTCTGACTTCTCCAAGAAGATCAATGGCAGCATTCATGTCAGATCCCATATCATTCAGGTCACGATCCAGTCTATTCATCTTTTTGTTCAGCACTTCAGAATTTGAACCAACCCTACTAGTTTTTCTCTCGACTAGGATTACCCTTCTGTGAAGATTGGCAAGAGCTCGTGAGGAGTTCTGAACATATTGTGACTCGGGGGTGATCCATTTTCCTCTAACTCGGACCAGGATTACCCTTCAGTGCCACCTTGCTGAGCACTATCCTTCTCAATCACCTCCTTCTCAGCTTCCTTCTCCACTTCCTTCTCCTTCTCAACTCTCTGAGGCTCGGGCTCAGGATAAATGCATCGGACAGTTCTGATAAAGTCTACCATCTTGATCAGGTGATGTAGAGAGTTAACGTCAAAATGATCAAAGAGGGCAGCCTCTGATTCAGCAATATTGTCCCATCCTCTCGACTCCCCGAGCTGACTGAGTTCAGGCCAGGTGGCGTTCCGAATCATAGCAAAGGTGTGAAGCTGCACAACTGCTTCCTTCTGAGCATCTGAGAGGTCAGGAAACCTTCTCTCCACAATCTCAGCAGCCGTTCCCCTTGCCACTATCTCAAAGTCTGACAATGTGTTTTCGTCAGGCGCAGGGAATGGCCACGGAGCTTCAGCATGAACACCTTCAGACACCTCCTTCTGAACTCCTTCCTCCTGAACAGGTTCCCCCTGATCCTCACCCGAGGGGGCCTCCATACCCTGATAAGTTGAAGAAATGTTAAGAATCAGTGGGTTAGGATCAGTGGGTGCAACATCCGGAATGGCAGATATAGGGGCGATTTCAAGTGCAGCCTGAGCTGATTCCCTTTCCGGATGTGTGTGCTGAATCATTTCTTCAGCAGCCCTTTCTTCCATAAGCTTCTTCTCTCGCTCTCCTGACCCCGAATATAAGAATTTCAGTTTCTGTTGCTTGGGTCCTGAGGGCTTGGGTTTGTCCTCCGCTGGCTTCGTGATAAGGATCCCAGAAGATTTACTCGCCCGAGCCTTGACTCCTCCAGTCGTGCTCTCCTGAGCCTTCTTCTTCTGAGTCCTTGGTCGTTTCTTGGTGCCAGCATCACCGGAATAAGCTCTGAAAAGATTTATTTTTGCTGGAATCTCGAGTGATTGGGCCTGATCCACATCACCGAGATCCAGGGTCTCCAAGATCAGAGAAATCTTGGTGCCAAAGTGCATCTTGGCCTCAAATGTCGCCTGACCCTCCGGCGAATATTTGATTTTGTTGGTCTCAGCTACCAGGAATTGGAGGAAGTAATCCTCCCAGTTAAAGTTATGCACTGAGGCGTTAGAGATTGCCATCATCGTATACAGTTTTGGCCTCGAGATCTGCTCTAGTCCTCCAGCAATCCCCATCACTCCCTGACTCGTCAGATCGAAGAAGTGTCGATTCTCTGTTCTCAGAACTGACTTGTTCAGACCTGATTTCAGGACCACATCACCATCGCATAGGGACTGGAGATAATCCTTCTCAGTTCCAAACCCATAATCAACAGGGCTTCGACCCGAATGAGAAAGATTAAGAACCTCTCTAATCTTCTGCCTGATGTTTAGAGTGACCCACCTCCTGGTCATCTCTTCTTCACCATCCTTCCCCTTCACACATGAGGTCAGGGGAATGCATGTTTCCCACTCTTCGGAGTCCTTGTTCTGCGCCATTTTGATATAGAAAGCAGCAACAAGTCTGGGATGGAGTCTCTGGGGTCTGGAAGTGATAAAACGCAGAAGACCTGCATTTTCGAAAACCTCCTTTACAGGTAATATGTCAGGATGATTGGAGGTAAAATCTCCAAATGGTTCCCAGTGTATTTCATTCTTTAGGTGAAATAGATTCCCAAAGAATGAATCCACCGAAGGAGAAGCCATGGAAATAATATGAAGAATGAAGAAGGTCGGTTCACAGAGAGAAATATATCAAGAAAAGATTTAGGTGCATAAAGGTTGCAATAGCACAAACTTCCCTTATTTATACTAAAATTCAGTTTTAATCGGATGGCTCAGAAAATAGTGACTTATGAGATTCAAAGGTTAAGATTAAAGCGCAAGATGCATGGAGACTCTTCGGATTTTTAAAAGTAATGGGTTAAAACTTTATCGAAAACTGTTCCCGCCCACTGTGCATTAAATGCGCGTCAGAGCATGTCCATATTTAATTCAAATAAATTGTATTAAATATTAACCGAATATTAAATGAATGGCTTGGATTAAATGACAAATTAAATTGAATTGACAATACAGCAAACAGTATCAAGGATGATGCACGCAAGATCTGATGACTGAAAGAAAATCAGGAAACATACCAGTCAGTCAGATTTGTATTCTGACTGATACCACATGTGACCTATCAGGATGACAAGCCCTGAGTTCAGTGTCCTGAATCTTAGTCAGTCTATACTGATCATCCTTTTCATATTGAATGTTCCCCCTACAACCATTCACAATCTCTCTGAGATTCCTTCATCCTGAGTCCATATTAGTCATTCCCCCTGACCTTGAGCATTCTGATCAGAGATTCAGATTGAATCTCCTAAGCCTGGGTCAAGGAGTCCTAATTCTACTGATAGCTCAATAAATCTGGTTTCAGGCAAAGCCTTAGTCAGTATGTCAGCTCTCTGCTTATCAGTAGGGACTCTCTCAATCCTGATGTCCTTTTTCTCAACATGATCTCTGATAAAGTGATGTCTGATGTCTACATGCTTACACCTTGTGTGTAAGACTGGGTTTTGGGATATGGCAATGGCACTATTATTGTCACAATAAATTGGGACTTCAGTGGCCTCAACTTGGTAGTCTCTCAGTTGCTGTTTCAGCCAAAGGATCTGAGAACAACAACTGCCTGCCGCCATATACTCAGCCTCAGTAGTAGACGTTGCAATACTGGTTTGCTTCTTAGAAAACCAAGAGATCAGCTTACTCCCTAGAAACTGACATGTGCCTGTAGTTGATTTCCTATCAAGCCCACAGCCTCCATAATCTGCATCTGAATAGCCAGTCAGTTCTAGGTTGTCATCAGAGGGATACCAAAGTCCTAGATTTACTGTACCTCTCAGGTATTTCAGTATCTTTTAGGAACTCTCTAGATGACTCTTCTTTGGATCAGACTGATACCTTGCACAAACTCCCACTGCATAAGTGATGTCAGGACGACTAGCAGTCAGATACAATAAGGATCCTATCAGTGCCCTATATTCAGTCTGATTTACTGAGACTCCTTCTTTGTCATGGTCCAGCTTCTCATATGTGTTCATGGGAATACGTGAGACTTTGCTGGTCTGAACTCCGAATTTTTGAATCAAATCCCTCGCATATTTGGACTGATTTATGAAGATTCCGAGTCAGTTTGCCTGACTTGGAGACCCAGAAAGAAATTCATTTCTCCCATCATTGACATCTCAAATTTCCCAGTCATCAGCTTGGAGAATTTCTCACAAAGCTTCAGATTAGGAGATCCAAAAATTATGTCATCCACATAACTCTGAACCAAGAGAATGTCCTCCCCTTCGGATATCCGGAAGAGGGTCCTGTCCACTGTTCCTTTCACGAACCCGTGGTCTATCAGGAATTGGGATAATGTATCATACCAAGCTCTCGGAGCTTGCTTCAAGCCATAAAGAGCTTTCTTCAGGTGATATACCTTATTTCCAACTTCGAAACCTGGAGGTTGTTCCACATAGACCTCCTCATTTAGTACACCATTCAGAAAAGCACTATTTACATCCATCTGATACACTTTGAATTTCTTGTATGTTGCATATGCCAGAAACAACCTGATTACTTCCAACCTTGCGACCGGAGCAAAGGTCTCATCATAGTCGATTCCTTCGGCCTGAGAGTTACCCTTTGCCACTAGTCTGACCTTATTCCTGACTACAACATTCTTCTCATCCCTCTTGTTCTTAAAGACCCATTTGGTGCCAATGACATGTTGATGCCTAGGTCTCTCAACTAACTCCCAAACCTGATTCCGCTCAAACTGGTTGAGCTCATCCTGCATGGCTAGGATCTAGTTGGGATAAGCAAGAGCTTCTTCTATGCTCTTAGGTTCCTGATCACTCAGGAAGCAGCAAAACATAGCTCTCTCACCAAAGGACAACCTAGTCCTGACCCCCTCATTGATATCACCAATGATATCAGCCAATGAGTGATCATCTAGCAACCGCCTCCTGCTGACGGGAGCACTGGGAGCTGTTGACGTTCCCTCGCCTGATCCTGAACCGTTAGTCTAAACAATAATAGGTAAAGAACAGGAACGAGCAAGAACAGGGGATACTGAGTCATTTCCTGAGGGATGGCCAATATCAGGGACATTGTTTCCCCCTACAGTGTTGGACTCAGTAACTGTCTCAGGTGCAGAAGCATCATCACTGACAGTACGCACCTCAGGTTGAGTCTGTCCCTCCGTCTGAGACTCAACATCTTCCGAGGCTAGGGCTTGCTGAGGGTTGACCTAAGGTCCATCCTGATCTTCATCATCATAATCCCATCCTTTGGGAGCACTGACAAGCTTGATCTTGAATTCAGGATTTTTCAGACTCAGACTTGTTATTCTCTTGGTAACCCCATCAACGTCAGAACTCGGAACCTATTTCCTATGCACTGATGCAGTCTAATCAAACACAACATGAGGTGTTTCCTCCACATAAAGGGTCCGACAGTTATACACCCTGAAGGCTTTACTGACTGGGGAGTATCCTAAGAAAACTCCCTCATCAAATTTGCTATCAAAGGCTTTCAGCTGGTCTTTCCCATTGTTCAGGATGAAACACTTACACCCAAAAATATGGAAATAAGAGATGCGAGGCTTCCTCTTGTTCCAAGTTTCATAAGGTGTCTGAGCATGTTGTTTGTTCAGCATAGATCGGTTCTGAGTGTAGCAAGCAGTGTTGATTGCTTCAGCCCATTACTTCTTGGGCAATCCTGACTCAGCCAACATGGTCCTGGCAGCTTCCTTCAGGGTCCGATTTCTTCTTTCAGCTACCCCATTCTGCTGAGGGGTCCTGGCTGCAGAAGTCTCATGAGCTATACCATGGTTAGTACAAAAGTCAGTTATAATAGAGTTTATAAACTCTGTTCCTCGATCTGATCGGATCCTGACTATGCTCTGACCCTGTTCAGTACTCAATTGCTTGAGTAACTCTGGAAGCTTGACCTGAGTCTCCTTTTTGTTCAGCAAGAAAATAACCCATGTGTACCTGGAATAATCATCGACAACAACAAGGGTATATTTCCTACCATTTATGCTGACAGGAGTAACTGGACCAAAGAGATCCATGTGCAGAAGCTGAAGCACTCTGTCAGTTGAGAAGGCTTCTTTCTCTTTGAATGATGCTTTGGTTTGCTTGCCTTCCTGACATGCTCCGCACACGTGGTCTTTGCTAAAAACTTCATTGGGTAGACCATCTACAAGAGAAAGTCTAGAAATTTTGTTAATAATCTTGAAGTTTAAGTGACTCAGGCGTTTATGCCAAAGCCAACTGAGCTCAGAGGAGCTCTTAGCGACCAAACAAGTTTCAGAAGAGCTGCTCTTGAAGTCAGCAAAATATACATTGCCCCTCCTGACACCTGTAATCAGAACCTGTAGTGTAGATTTTTCCTTCACAAGACACATGTTAGATGTAAATTCTACACTATATCCTCGGTCACAAAACTGACTGACCGAGAGTAAGTTATGTCTCAGTCCCTCAACATATGATACATTCAGTACACGGACAGAGCCAATAACAAGGGTTCCGAATCCTCTGGTGAAACCCTTAGAGTTATCACCAAAGGTTACCTGCGGGAAGTTCCTGAGCTACATAATCCTGAAGGAGATCACGAAATCTGGTCATGTGCCTGGAACATCCTGAGTCCAAGTACCAGTCCTTCATCAGATCCTCCTTCCTCTTCTTGTAGCCCGCAGTGTCCTGAAAAAAATCAGGCCTCAGGTACCCATCTCGTATTGGGTCCTACTGAGTCAGCCATACCCTTCGGGATCCAGATTTGTTTAACAATTCTGATAGCATCAGAAGTGTAAACCTGTCTCCCTGAAACAGCAACATACACAGTCTTCTTCCTTTGTGCCTGGGAAGTTGAGGGTGTATGGGTGTCAGCCTAAGGTTCAGGAGCCCTATATTGATTTCTGGTGGTGGGCCTCCTGTTCCTCCTTGGCCTGGGTGCATTGGGCTGAGTTTGATCCCGAGAAGGAGCAGCTCGGGCCTGACCTCTTGGCACTTCAGGTCTGGCCTGAGTGTTACCAGAGTCAGGTCTCCGTTGCCTTGGAGTTCCCTTGATCTGTCTTCCTTGACTCAAGATAAGGTGCCTTGGCCTTTCCCTTAGGTTTTGGCCTTGGTTCCTCAGTCCTTTGCCTGACAGGCTCAACAGGCATTTTCTCCTTCCCTTTGCCCTTGTCCTGACGAGCAACACTTGAGCTCTTGTCATCAGTTAGGGCAGGGACAAACTTCTTCTGAGAGTTGCTCCCTGAAGCACCTCTCCTTTTCTTGCCCTTTGGGTCTTTTGAGGCATCATAGCCCAATCCAGCTTTAGCACCATCAGTCAGCTGAGAGAAACTGGTTAACTCATCGACCACTTGGGTAGATGTGTATAACTTCTTCAGCTTAACCTCAGGATACTTATTTGTTTCTTTCAGGGCCTCAATTTCAGTGGTGTACTGAAGCACCAACTCTTCATGAGCTTTCTCTTTTGAGATCAGCTCAAGATCCCAAGTAGTTTGCTTAGCACAGAGGCGAGCTTGCCACTCAGTTTCGAACATCACTCTAAGAGCAATTCGCTCAATCATCAGTTGTTCCTGAGCAAGGAACAGATCAGTATCACGAGTCTCAATCAGCGAGCTGATTACACCCTCAGTCTTTCTACCTCCAGTGGAGCTTCATCATGCTTGTTCCGAGCATGAAGCAGCTCTTCCTGAAGATGTACTAATCTGAGGGCTTCCTCAGTATCTCTTACTCTGAGAGACTCAGTTAGCCGATCGTTCTCTCCGCTCAGTTGCGCATTCACATCCACTGTATGAGTATGAGTCTTCTCCAGCCTTGAGAAGTCAACCATCAATTGCTCTAGGGCGAGCTGAAGGTCGAGTTCTCCTGCTGAATCTGAGCTAAGCTCAGGTGCGTGATCAGGAGAAGAGGCAGAAGAACATACCTCATCATCTGCCATCAGGCAGAGGTTATAATACTCCTCATCGGAGAAGAGTTCAGGGGACCGGCGTCCTGGGCCATCTGAATCTGAGGAATCCTCAGCAAGCAATGCTCTCCGGTCTGATGCCCTGAGCTCTCTCTTGGCTCTCCGATCCTCTCGCTCACGAGCACTGAGCTCCGGACAATCATACTGATAATGTTCGGTCTTCTTGCAGTGGTAGCACTGATCTACATCAGAAGTAAACTTTTTGTCAGTGTACCTTTTATCTGATGACTCCCTCCTACTCCCTGATGATCGTTCAGGTTTGGAGCTGGATCTTCTGGGCTCATCATCTCTCCTCTTCTCATCTCTTCGTCGCTCAGGCTCATTGTGATCCCTCCTGGAATCTGAACCCCTCATTTCTTCTCTTCAGGGACTCGATCTCCTGGGGCTGGAGTACCTGCGATCACGGCTGTCAATATAAAATTTCTTATACCTTCCAAATCGAAAGTTCAGTTTCTCGAAACGCCGCGCCATCATGCTGTACTCTAAGGCTAGCTCATCCTTGTTCATGTCCTTCAAAGACTTAGAGCCAGATCCAGCCTCAGGCTCAGGAGTAGCTTTAAGAGCCACGCTCTTTTCCTTTTCAGGAGTCTTCTCCTCACTAACTTCCTCACTGACAGCACCCTTCTTCTTCCTCTTATCGAGGTCAAATTCCAGAGCCTTTAACTCTGAGAATAGGTGAGAGTGAGTAATGTTAGTAAGATCCTGAGTGTTCTTCAGCAAGATCACTCCTGTGTCCCATCTTTCAGGGAGACAGTTCAGGATTTTAGAAGACACCTCCCTCTTGGGAAACTCCTTCCCAAGGGTTGCTAGCTCGTTCATCATCTTAATGAACCGAGCTTCCATCTGATCGATGGATTCTCCTTCTAACATCCGGAAGGCCTCAAACTTCCTGATAGCAAGATCTCTCTTATTCTCCTTGATCTTTTCTGATCCCTCACTCATCTCCCTCAGAGCATCCCAGATCTCCTTTGCTGTTCTCAGATGCATGAGCCTGACCGAATTCTCATAAGAAATGGTGTGGAGTATAATGTTCTTGGCAACATTATCCAGTCCGATTTGCTTAATCTGATCAGAGTTAAGCACGGACCTCTCCACTTCTTCATCTCCGGTAGCTGGAACAGGAACATTACCAGCAACTGGCCAGGTCATCTGAAGATTCCTCATGAATTTGACCGGTCCCTGCTCAATCACCAGAGGCATCTGATCAAGGATGGAATAGATATGTGCGAGTACCCTGAATTTCCAATAGTCATAA
>JAPKLY010000034.1:95520-157523 GCA_026898435.1 Prunella vulgaris | reverse complement strand
CTTTTGAACCACCGCTCTGATACCACTTGTTGGTCCCGAAACGAGTACAATCAGTGTATGGGGGGAATACACTGATGTCAGATTTTTCTAAAAGACTCAGAAAAATGCTCTTACACTCTCAGTCAGGATTTCCTGAATTACTCAGTATGCTGAAGGTCCACAGGGACAGCAGGGACAATTCAGTAACGAGACAGATAAACTGAGTGTGAGTAAAGTGCCTGGAAGCTCAGTAGAGATAACAAACCTACTGACTGCTAGGAAGCGGGTCAGTTGGACTACTATCTCAGTTAGCTAGAGTACGTGCAGAAAGTGAGCCCTTAGGTTCTACTCGTTTTAGTTTCTGAAAACATTTTCTCTGAACTTGCTTAGTAGATTGGTGGTTAAGGCTGAGTGCACAGTATTAAGATTCAGGATGATTGATTCAGTCCTGAAGATAAAAACAATGCAGAATGTTCAGTTTATTATGATGAAAGTTATGATCCTGAACAGAATAGTAAATCAGCACACAAGGGAATTTTTAACGTGGTTCGGAGATAACCAACTCCTACATCCACGACCTGATTTAACATGGTTCAGGTGATCTGAACTAATGCCCGAGTCAGGTCTTATGTGCATTCAGCACAGCCTGATAGATTATTCAGCCCAGTATGTGTAACCTTTTTGCTTTGAACTTACATGGTTCAGATAAACGGAACCAAGGCCTAAGTCAGGTCTTAAGTGCATTCAGCACAGCCTGATAGATTACACTTACTCTTCACTGACTAAGATCTGTCCTGAGTATGCTTAGTGTACTCAGTAGAAACATCAGCCAATGGTACTTCAGGATTGACTTCAGGACGGATTAACAAGCTTCAATCTTCAGCTTCAAACCAGGCAATCTTCAGCAAGACTGACTGACTCCTTCAGGATGGATTACACTTCAAACTTTAGTAAATTGGGTCGACTCCAATATTCTTCAGTCTTCAGCAAGTTCCTCTTGTACTAAATTCCTAACCTAACTATCCTGAACTATTTGATCCTGAACAACTATACTTAGGCAGATTCATCAAGGGTTTTGGGATCTAATCAAAATACTCAGATTGTCCCAACAATTTCCCCCTTTTTGATGATGCCAAAACCCTTAAGCAAAAACCTATTCATCTATACAATCAACTGACTTAGTCAGTGAGAACAACTCAGTACCACCTGACAAACTAGGTACTTAGTCTATAAGATGAAAACAAGGAATGTGTTAGTACAGTTCTTGATAAGGATTCAGAAAAGTAAATTCAGGAGTCAACAAGAAGTTGTACTCAGGAAAAATAAATAACTTCATGGAATGATATAAGAGTTACAATTATCCTGAAGCTATTACAATTCCTGAACAATTATTTCCTGATCTATTCTTCATCCTTATTCCAAGCAGCTAGAGGAATTTCATACATCTCCAAGACTAGGTTCAGGACCTGCTTCATCCTGTTCCGATCACCAACGGCCCCGGCAGTGCCTCCTACTCTGACGACTTCTTCTGATATTGCTTTCTGGTCCAGTTGCTTGGAGTTCCTGAAGAGTGGAGGAGGATAATTAATGAATTCCGGAGGAGCAATCTCTACACCTTCTGTGTCAGCATGTCTGATTATTTCAGCCCCTAGATCCGGATGCTCCTGTGCCATCCAGTGATGGAGTATGATGTTTTTTTCTTCAGATTGATCATCCCATAACCCCACCACATAGAATAGGTAAGCCCACCTATTCCGGATCGGAATCCATACTTCCAACAACTCTATCGGAATGAAACCCTCTACGAACTGGAGAGGAGGGGGACCTTGATCTGGACTGACCACTAACTTCCTCTAAGTCTTTGTTCGAGATCCAGAAGGCACAATTTTCTTCTTCTGAACCTGCGAAGTCAGGTACTCATTGGACTCTTTTAGCCGTTGGATCTGACTGAGCAGCGAAATCTCCTTCATCTTCGCTATCTTCTCCGCCTCAGTCATCACCATCTTTTCCTGAGTGGTCAACCCCGGATTCATCTGTTCCTCCATCTCCTTATACAAAGGTTCCAGAGCGAGATCCTCAGAGGGCCTCAACCTCTTCGGCTCTGAACCTTCAGCGGCTTCGATGGCAGCGATGGACCTTGTCCTTTTTCTATCCGCCGCTTTCAGTTCAGGGGGGAAGTTCTTCTTCTTGGCTTTACTAGTAGTAGCAGTTTGCTTCTTCCCTTCTTCCCCCTTTTTTGGCATCATCGTCATTAATTCATTTGACAACTTCATTTACTGACTCCGCCAACAACGTGAACTGACTGTCCATCTCAGTCTGCTTGCCCTACAGTTGCCCAATCTGCCCTGCCATCCCTCTTAGGCCGACACTGAGCTTATCAATGGATGAATTGTGTGCAGCCTTTAGTTGACCTTCGAAGTTCTCCATTCTGTTCTCTAGGGCAGAGGCAATTTCAGCCTTCTCCTGTGCAGACATCTCACTCAGCAGCTCATCCTTCAGTTCAGCCTTCAGCTTGGCCAACTTTTCATCAACCAGTTGATCAATTCTATCAGGCAGTTGTTGATCAAGAAAAGTGGCAAGCTTGTTCTCCTGCTGAGTTTGCACATCAGAGACCATTTGATTGCAGCTTTGAATGACCCATTTTGCTTGCTCAGAGAAAACAGTGAGATCTACTGAGTGTTGAGTTCTGACTTCTCCAAGAAGATCAATGGCAGCATTCATGTCAGATCCCATATCATTCAGGTCACGATCCAGTCTATTCATCTTTTTGTTCAGCACTTCAGAATTTGAACCAACCCTACTAGTTTTTCTCTCGACTAGGATTACCCTTCTGTGAAGATTGGCAAGAGCTCGTGAGGAGTTCTGAACATATTGTGACTCGGGGGTGATCCATTTTCCTCTAACTCGGACCAGGATTACCCTTCAGTGCCACCTTGCTGAGCACTATCCTTCTCAATCACCTCCTTCTCAGCTTCCTTCTCCACTTCCTTCTCCTTCTCAACTCTCTGAGGCTCGGGCTCAGGATAAATGCATCGGACAGTTCTGATAAAGTCTACCATCTTGATCAGGTGATGTAGAGAGTTAACGTCAAAATGATCAAAGAGGGCAGCCTCTGATTCAGCAATATTGTCCCATCCTCTCGACTCCCCGAGCTGACTGAGTTCAGGCCAGGTGGCGTTCCGAATCATAGCAAAGGTGTGAAGCTGCACAACTGCTTCCTTCTGAGCATCTGAGAGGTCAGGAAACCTTCTCTCCACAATCTCAGCAGCCGTTCCCCTTGCCACTATCTCAAAGTCTGACAATGTGTTTTCGTCAGGCGCAGGGAATGGCCACGGAGCTTCAGCATGAACACCTTCAGACACCTCCTTCTGAACTCCTTCCTCCTGAACAGGTTCCCCCTGATCCTCACCCGAGGGGGCCTCCATACCCTGATAAGTTGAAGAAATGTTAAGAATCAGTGGGTTAGGATCAGTGGGTGCAACATCCGGAATGGCAGATATAGGGGCGATTTCAAGTGCAGCCTGAGCTGATTCCCTTTCCGGATGTGTGTGCTGAATCATTTCTTCAGCAGCCCTTTCTTCCATAAGCTTCTTCTCTCGCTCTCCTGACCCCGAATATAAGAATTTCAGTTTCTGTTGCTTGGGTCCTGAGGGCTTGGGTTTGTCCTCCGCTGGCTTCGTGATAAGGATCCCAGAAGATTTACTCGCCCGAGCCTTGACTCCTCCAGTCGTGCTCTCCTGAGCCTTCTTCTTCTGAGTCCTTGGTCGTTTCTTGGTGCCAGCATCACCGGAATAAGCTCTGAAAAGATTTATTTTTGCTGGAATCTCGAGTGATTGGGCCTGATCCACATCACCGAGATCCAGGGTCTCCAAGATCAGAGAAATCTTGGTGCCAAAGTGCATCTTGGCCTCAAATGTCGCCTGACCCTCCGGCGAATATTTGATTTTGTTGGTCTCAGCTACCAGGAATTGGAGGAAGTAATCCTCCCAGTTAAAGTTATGCACTGAGGCGTTAGAGATTGCCATCATCGTATACAGTTTTGGCCTCGAGATCTGCTCTAGTCCTCCAGCAATCCCCATCACTCCCTGACTCGTCAGATCGAAGAAGTGTCGATTCTCTGTTCTCAGAACTGACTTGTTCAGACCTGATTTCAGGACCACATCACCATCGCATAGGGACTGGAGATAATCCTTCTCAGTTCCAAACCCATAATCAACAGGGCTTCGACCCGAATGAGAAAGATTAAGAACCTCTCTAATCTTCTGCCTGATGTTTAGAGTGACCCACCTCCTGGTCATCTCTTCTTCACCATCCTTTCCCTTCACACATGAGGTCAGGGGAATGCATGTTTCCCACTCCTCGGAGTCCTTGTTCTGCGCCATTTTGATATAGAAAGCAGCAACAAGTCTGGGATGGAGTCTCTGGGGTCTGGAAGTGATAAAACGCAGAAGACCTGCATTTTCGAAAACCTCCTTTACAGGTAATATGTCAGGATGATTGGAGGTAAAATCTCCAAATGGTTCCCAGTGTATTTCATTCTTTAGGTGAAATAGATTCCCAAAGAATGAATCAACCGAAGGAGAAGCCATGGAAATAATATGAAGAATGAAGAAGGTCGGTTCACAGAGAGAAATATATCAAGAAAAGATTTAGGTGCATAAAGGTTGCAATAGCACAAACTTCCCTTATTTATACTAAAATTCAGTTTTAATCGGATGGCTCAGAAAATAGTGACTTATGAGATTCAAAGGTTAAGATTAAAGCGCAAGATGCATGGAGACTCTTCGGATTTTTAAAAGTAATGGGTCAAAACTTTATCGAAAACTGTTCCCGCCCACTGTGCATTAAATGCGCGTCAGAGCATGTCCATATTTAATTCAAATAAATTGTATTAAATATTAACCGAATATTAAATGAATGGCTTGGATTAAATGACAAATTAAATTGAATTGACAATACAGCAAACAGTATCAAGGATGATGCACGCAAGATCTGATGACTGAAAGAAAATCAGGAAACATACCAGTCAGTCAGATTTGTATTCTGACTGATACCACATGTGACCTATCAGGATGACAAGCCCTGAGTTCAGTGTCCTGAATCTTAGTCAGTCTATACTGATCATCCTTTTCATATTGAATGTTCCCCCTACAACCATTCACAATCTCTCTGAGATTCCTTCATCCTGAGTCCATATTAGTCATTCCCCCTGACCTTGAGCATTCTGATCAGAGATTCAGATTGAATCTCCTAAGCCTGGGTCAAGGAGTCCTAATTCTACTGATAGCTCAATAAATCTGGTTTCAGGCAAAGCCTTAGTCAGTATGTCAGCTCTCTGCTTATCAGTAGGGACTCTCTCAATCCTGATGTCCTTTTTCTCAACATGATCTCTGATAAAGTGATGTCTGATGTCTACATGCTTACACCTTGTGTGTAAGACTGGGTTTTGGGATATGGCAATGGCACTATTATTGTCACAATAAATTGGGACTTCAGTGGCCTCAACTTGGTAGTCTCTCAGTTGCTGTTTCAGCCAAAGGATCTGAGAACAACAACTGCCTGCCGCCATATACTCAGCCTCAGTAGTAGACGTTGCAATACTGGTTTGCTTCTTAGAAAACCAAGAGATCAGCTTACTCCCTAGAAACTGACATGTGCCTGTAGTTGATTTCCTATCAAGCCCACAGCCTCCATAATCTGCATCTGAATAGCCAGTCAGTTCGAGGTTGTCATCAGAGGGATACCAAAGTCCTAGATTTACTGTACCTCTCAGGTATTTCAGTATCTTTTAGGAACTCTCTAGATGACTCTTCTTTGGATCAGACTGATACCTTGCACAAACTCCCACTGCATAAGTGATGTCAGGACGACTAGCAGTCAGATACAATAAGGATCCTATCAGTGCCCTATATTCAGTCTGATTTACTGAGACTCCTTCTTTGTCATGGTCCAGCTTCTCATATGTGTTCATGGGAATACGTGAGACTTTGCTGGTCTGAACTCCGAATTTTTGAATCAAATCCCTCGCATATTTGGACTGATTTATGAAGATTCCGAGTCAGTTTGCCTGACTTGGAGACCCAGAAAGAAATTCATTTCTCCCATCATTGACATCTCAAATTTCCCAGTCATCAGCTTGGAGAATTTCTCACAAAGCTTCAGATTAGGAGATCCAAAAATTATGTCATCCACATAAATCTGAACCAAGAGAATGTCCTCCCCTTCGGATATCCGGAAGAGGGTCCTGTCCACTGTTCCTTTCACGAACCCGTTGTCTATCAGGAATTGGGATAATGTATCATACCAAGCTCTCGGAGCTTGCTTCAAGCCATAAAGAGCTTTCTTCAGGTGATATACCTTATTTCCAACTTCGAAACCTGGAGGTTGTTCCACATAGACCTCCTCATTTAGTACACCATTCAGAAAAGCACTATTTACATCCATCTGATACACTTTGAATTTCTTGTATGTTGCATATGCCAGAAACAACCTGATTACTTCCAACCTTGCGACCGGAGCAAAGGTCTCATCATAGTCGATTCCTTCGGCCTGAGAGTTACCCTTTGCCACTAGTCTGACCTTATTCCTGACTACAACATTCTTCTCATCCCTCTTGTTCTTAAAGACCCATTTGGTGCCAATGACATGTTGATGCCTAGGTCTCTCAACTAACTCCCAAACCTGATTCCGCTCAAACTGGTTGAGCTCATCCTGCATGGCTAGGATCTAGTTGGGATAAGCAAGAGCTTCTTCTATGCTCTTAGGTTCCTGATCACTCAGGAAGCAGCAAAACATAGCTCTCTCACCAAAGGACAACCTAGTCCTGACCCCCTCATTGATATCACCAATGATATCAGCCAATGAGTGATCATCTAGCAACCGCCTCCTGCTGACGGGAGCACTGGGAGCTGTTGACGTTCCCTCGCCTGATCCTGAACCGTTAGTCTAAACAATAATAGGTAAAGAACAGGAACGAGCAAGAACAGGGGATACTGAGTCATTTCCTGAGGGATGGCCAATATCAGGGACATTGTTTCCCCCTACAGTGTTGGACTCAGTAACTGTCTCAGGTGCAGAAGCATCATCACCGACAGTACGTACCTCAGGTTGAGTCTGTCCCTCCGTCTGAGACTCAACATCTTCCGAGGCTAGGGCTTGCTGAGGGTTGACCTGAGGTCCATCCTGATCTTCATCATCATAATCCCATCCTTTGGGAGCACTGACAAGCTTGATCTTGAATTCAGGATTTTTCAGACTCAGACTTGTTATTCTCTTGGTAACCCCATCAACGTCAGAACTCGGAACCTATTTCCTATGCACTGATGCAGTCTAATCAAACACAACATGAGGTGTTTCCTCCACATAAAGGGTCCGACAGTTATACACCCTGAAGGCTTTACTGACTGGGGAGTATCCTAAGAAAACTCCCTCATCAAATTTGCTATCAAAGGCTTTCAGCTGGTCTTTCCCATTGTTCAGGATGAAACACTTACACCCAAAAATATGGAAATAAGAGATGCGAGGCTTCCTCTTGTTCCAAGTTTCATAAGGTGTCTGAGCATGTTGTTTGTTCAGCATAGATCGGTTCTGAGTGTAGCAAGCAGTGTTGATTGCTTCAGCCCATTACTTCTTGGGCAATCCTGACTCAGCCAACATGGTCCTGGCAGCTTCCTTCAGGGTCCGATTTCTTCTTTCAGCTACCCCATTCTGCTGAGGGGTCCTGGCTGCAGAAGTCTCATGAGCTATACCATGGTTAGTACAAAAGTCAGTTATAATAGAGTTTATAAACTCTGTTCCTCGATCTGATCGGATCCTGACTATGCTCTGACCCTGTTCAGTACTCAATTGCTTGAGTAACTCTGGAAGCTTGACCTGAGTCTCCTTTTTGTTCAGCAAGAAAATAACCCATGTGTACCTGGAATAATCATCGACAACAACAAGGGTATATTTCCTACCATTTATGCTGACAGGAGTAACTGGACCAAAGAGATCCATGTGCAGAAGCTGAAGCACTCTGTCAGTTGAGAAGGCTTCTTTCTCTTTGAATGATGCTTTGGTTTGCTTGCCTTCCTGACATGCTCCGCACACGTGGTCTTTGCTAAAAACTTCGTTGGGTAGACCATCTACAAGAGAAAGTCTAGAAATTTTGTTAATAATCTTGAAGTTTAAGTGACTCAGGCGTTTATGCCAAAGCCAACTGAGCTCAGAGGAGCTCTTAGCGACCAAACAAGTTTCAGAAGAGCTGCTCTTGAAGTCAGCAAAATATACATTGCCCCTCCTGACACCTGTAATCAGAACCTGTAGTGTAGATTTGTCCTTCACAAGACACATGTTAGATGTAAATTCTACACTATATCCTCGGTCACAAAACTGACTGACCGAGAGTAAGTTATGTCTCAGTCCCTCAACATATGATACATTCAGTACACGGACAGAGCCAATAACAAGGGTTCCGAATCCTCTGGTGAAACCCTTAGAGTTATCACCAAAGGTTACCTGCGGGAAGTTCCTGAGCTACATAATCCTGAAGGAGATCACGAAATCTGGTCATGTGCCTGGAACATCCTGAGTCCAAGTACCAGTCCTTCATCAGATCCTCCTTCCTCTTCTTGTAGCCCGCAGTGTCCTGAAAAAAAATCAGGCCTCAGGTACCCATCTCGTATTGGGTCCTACTGAGTCAGCCATACCCTTCGGGATCCAGATTTGTTTAACAATTCTGATAGCATCAGAAGTGTAAACCTGTCTCCCTGAAACAGCAACATACACAGTCTTCTTCCTTTGTGCCTGGGAAGTTGAGGGTGTATGGGTGTCAGCCTAAGGTTCAGGAGCCCTATATTGATTTCTGGTGGTGGGCCTCCTGTTCCTCCTTGGCCTGGGTGCATTGGGCTGAGTTTGATCCCGAGAAGGAGCAGCTCGGGCCTGACCTCTTGGCACTTCAGGTCTGGCCTGAGTGTTACCAGAGTCAGGTCTCCGTTGCCTTGGAGTTCCCTTGATCTGTCTTCCTTGACTCAAGATAAGGTGCCTTGGCCTTTCCCTTAGGTTTTGGCCTTGGTTCCTCAGTCCTTTGCCTGACAGGTTCAACAAGCATTTTCTCCTTCCCTTTGCCCTTGTCCTGACGAGCAACACTTGAGCTCTTGTCATCAGTTAGGGCAGGGACAAACTTCTTCTGAGAGTTGCTCCCTGAAGCACCTCTCCTTTTCTTGCCCTTTGGGTCTTTTGAGGCATCATAGCCCAATCCAGCTTTAGCACCATCAGTCAGCTGAGAGAAACTGGTTAACTCATCGACCACTTGGGTAGATGTGTATAACTTCTTCAGCTTAACCTCAGGATACTTATTTGTTTCTTTCAGGGCCTCAATTTCAGTGGTGTACTGAAGCACCAACTCTTCATGAGCTTTCTCTTTTGAGATCAGCTCAAGATCCCAAGTAGTTTGCTCAGCACAAAGGCGAGCTTGCCACTCAGTTTCGAACATCACTCTAAGAGCAATTCGCTCAATCATCAGTTGTTCCTGAGCAAGGAACAGATCAGTATCACGAGTCTCAATCAGCGAGCTGATTACACCCTCAGTCTTTCTACCTCCAGTGGAGCTTCATCATGCTTGTTCCGAGCATGAAGCAGCTCTTCCTGAAGATGTACTAATCTGAGGGCTTCCTCAGTATCTCTTACTCTGAGAGACTCAGTTAGCCGATCGTTCTCTCCGCTCAGTTGCGCATTCACATCCACTGTATGAGTATGAGTCTTCTCCAGCCTTGAGAAGTCAACCATCAATTGCTCTAGGGCGAGCTGAAGGTCGAGTTCTCCTGCTGAATTTGAGCTAAGCTCAGGTGCGTGATCAGAAGAAGAGGCAGAAGAACATACCTCATCATCTGCCATCAGGCAGAGGTTATCATACTCCTCATCGGAGAAGAGTTCAGGGGACCGGCGTCCTGGGCCATCTGAATCTGAGGAATCCTCAGCAAGCAATGCTCTCCGGTCTGATGCCCTGAGCTCTCTCTTGGCTCTCCGATCCTCTCGCTCACGAGCACTGAGCTCCGGACAATCATACTGATAATGTTCGGTCTTCTTGCAGTGGTAGCACTGATCTACATCAGAAGTAAACTTTTTGTCAGTGTACCTTTTATCTGATGACTCCCTCCTACTCCCTGATGATCGTTCAGGTTTGGAGCTGGATCTTCTGGGCTCATCATCTCTCCTCTTCTCATCTCTTCGTCGCTCAGGCTCATTGTGATCCCTCCTGGAATCTGAACCCCTCATTTCTTCTCTTCAGGGACTCGATCTCCTGGGGCTGGAGTACCTGCGATCACGGCTGTCAATATAAAATTTCTTATACCTTCCAAATCGAAAGTTCAGTTTCTCGAAACGCCGCGCCATCATGCTGTACTCTAAGGCTAGCTCATCCTTGTTCATGTCCTTCAAAGACTTAGAGCCAGATCCAGCCTCAGGCTCAGGAGTAGCTTTAAGAGCCACGCTCTTTTCCTTTTCAGGAGTCTTCTCCTCACTAACTTCCTCACTGACAGCACCCTTCTTCTTCCTCTTATCGAGGTCAAATTCCAGAGCCTTTAACTCTGAGAATAGGTGAGAGTGAGTAATGTTAGTAAGATCCTGAGTGTTCTTCAGCAAGATCACTCCTGTGTCCCATCTTTCAGGGAGACAGTTCAGGATTTTAGAAGACACCTCCCTCTTGGGAAACTCCTTCCCAAGGGTTGCTAGCTCGTTCATCATCTTAATGAACCGAGCTTCCATCTGATCGATGGATTCTCCTTCTAACATCCGGAAGGCCTCAAACTTCCTGATAGCAAGATCTCTCTTATTCTCCTTGATCTTTTCTGATCCCTCACTCATCTCCCTCAGAGCATCCCAGATCTCCTTTGCTGTTCTCAGATGCATGAGCCTGACCGAATTCTCATAAGAAATGGTGTGGAGTATAATGTTCTTGGCAACATTATCCAGTCCGATTTGCTTAATCTGATCAGAGTTAAGCACGGACCTCTCCACTTCTTCATCTCCGGTAGCTGGAACAGGAACATTACCAGCAACTGGCCAGGTCGTCTGAAGATTCCTCATGAATTTGACCGGTCCCTGCTCAATCACCAGAGGCATCTGATCATGGATGGAATAGATATGTGCGAGTACCCTGAATTTCCAATAGTCATAATTGTCAATAGAGAATTCAGGAAGATTGCCCTCGAGGTGTTTAGAATCGGAAGCCATGATATGTAGTTTTCAGAAACGAGATCTATTCAGTAGACCACCAAAAGTTTCTCCTCATAAACTGTTGGTAAACAAAGTCAGTGGTCTTTTGAACCACTGCTCTGTACCACTTGTTGATCCCGATGTCATATTTTTCTGAAAGACTTAGAAAAATGCTCTTACACTCTCAGTCAGCATTTCCTGAATTACTCAGTATGCTGAAGGTCCACAGGGACAGCAAGGACCATTCAGTAACGAGTCAGATAAACTGAGTGTGAGTAAAGTGCCTGGAAGCTCAGTAGAGATAACAAACCTACTGACTGCTAGGAAGCGGGTCAGTTGGACTACTATCTCAGTGAGCTAGAGTACGTGCGGAAAGTGAGCCCTTAGGTTCTACTCATTTTAGTTTCTGAAAACATTTTCTCTGAACTTGCTTAGTAGACTGGTGGTTAAGGCTGAGTGCACAGTATTAAGATTCAGGATGATTGATTCAGTCCTGAAGATAAAAACAATGCAGAATGTTCAGTTTATTATGATGACAGTTATGATCCTGAACAGAATAGTAAATCAGCACACAGGGGACTTTTTAACGTGGTCCGGAGATAACCAACTCCTACGTCCACGACCTGATTTAACAGGAAGCTATCCTCAAAACCCTGAGGATAGGTACTTGGTTTTTACGTGCCAAGGGACACGAATAGCGAACTTCCTCTCTTAGGAACTGACCACTGGGCGTTTTACAAGTTCTAGTCCTTCTAACCAACCAATCTCACACCCTGAGTGGTTTGGTATTCTGGTTTCCAACTGAGATAGCTCTAGCAATATAAAATAATGCTAAATATTAGAGCTATCGATCTAATCAAATACAGAGTGAATCCTACTACAACACTAGGGAAATTTAATTGCAGAGTGTTGTTTATAGTATGCTTTGAGAGCTTGGATTCTTGAGAGTTTTCTCTTGGAAATTTCCCGTTAGCCTTGAATGGGTGCAAGGCTCTCTATATTTATAGGCAAGATTCAAAATAGATCCGTTGGAGGAGATCAAATCAAATCTTTCCTATTTTAGGGCGGTTGCAGGCTAGAAATACTGTTTGACCAAATCGCCATGCTTATTCTGGCAAGTTTGTCCCATCGCCTGCAACTCCGAGACGCATTAAATGCCGCATTAAATGCTGCGCAGACTCCGTACATACGTGTCGAAAGATCATTGGCTCTCCATTCTAACGGCTAGTTGACTTTCAGACATTTGTCCTTCCTCGTACATTCAAGTGCTCATCATTATCAAGTTGTATTACAAGTGCTATTGCTATTACACAGAATCCAATTTTACACTCTAGATCAAAACACATAGATGTAAGGCATCACTTCATAAGAGATCATGTTGAAAGAAAGGATGTGAAATTGATAAAGATTCATACTGATTTGAATCTTGCTGATATTTTCACTAAACCGTTGTGTGAATCAAGATTTTCAATCTTGAGAGGTAATTTGGGAATGTTAGAATTGTAAGAAGACTCTGTGAAAATCACTAAATTGCAAAGATAAACCTAGAAAATTGGAAAGACGGTAAAAAGGAAAATTGCAGCTGCACAGTCACTCAACTGTAGAGTTGATAACTCTCCAGCTGCAGACTTAGTTCTGAACTGCAAATTCCTTATCAACTGTATATTTTCAAATTCTAAGAATGTCAACTGCAAACTTAGGTAATTTACAGTACTTTGTAAAATTCTGCAAATTAAATGGAGCACTACAAATTCAGAAACATTTGTAATAAGATACAGACATTTTGGATTTATTCAGGCATTTTAATTAATAAAATGTTTGAACAAGTGTAACATTTTAAATTAAATTAAATTCTATGTGAGTTAGATTTTGGACAAATTTAATTATAAATTTTGGCCCAGAATTTAAAAACTCATAAATTTTAGGTCAAAGACCGTTATACCCCTGTTCTTAAATGACTATTTAAGAAAAGGTAATTAAAGGACCCTTCATCCTTTTATATCTCACTTTATCATTTCGAACCTCTTGAAACCTTAAACACTCCCCATTCCCTACTCAAAAGTAACCAAAAATCATGGCGATGAAAGTTATCTTTGGAACTCTATTTGACTTCGACGAGATTTTGAAGAAGCATCCCACTGATGCTATGGAGGAAGTCATTAGACATATAATGAATCAAGGTGTTCATTACTGTCTTACACACAATCCTGGATCATATGATGATAAGATTATACATGAATTTTATCAAAATGCTGAAGCCAACGTAGAAAGAAAGACATTAACTGTGAAGATGCAAGGTAGGAATGTCAAGATTACAGCTGGTGATATTTGCAAAGCTCTACACCTAAGGACTGGAGGTGATGCTCATGATAATCTCAACGTTGCTGAGGAAGATGAGAAGTATTGGAAGAGATTTACTACAAAGACGCCATTTCCAAAGAACTGGAAGAGGACATTCAAGAAGACTTACTTAGCAGTTGAGTATGTCTATCTTTATGAAGCTATAGATAAATGTTTATTATGTAGGACTGGCGCTCATGATACTGGCACTATTCTTATGTGGGATTTGATGATAGCTTTTGTGAAGGAGATTAAGATAGATATTGGAGAACTTTTATTGAGAAATATAGGAAATGATGTTGTGAAGACTGGAAAGAACAAAGGTTTTGGTTTGTTCTTAAACTATATTTTGAAGGAAGTTGGATTTTCCTTGTTCAATGGGCATGAAGGACAACCTATCTTGATTCATAGAATCATAGGAAAGGCAAATTTCAAGAGAGGAGCTGTGGATGCTCCTATGGCTCCTAAGTCAAAGAAAAGAAAGAAGAATAAGCCTGAAAGGAAGGTTCTCACCATTATTAGATCACCAAAAGAACCTGAGAAAAAGAAGAAGAAGAATGTGAGAAGAAAACTCTTAGTGGATTAACCAACTGATTCTGAGGATGAAGTTGACAAAGAAAACAGGCAGATGAAACATCACTCAAAGAAAGCTACAAAAGTTGAAACTGACAAGTCTACAGCTATAGACTTGCCAACTGTACAGTCTGAGGTACAAATTACTGAAGAACGGATTGAAGAGGCTGAAGTTCCTGAACCTGAAACTGAACAACTCCATGTTGTTCCAGTTGAGAGGGTAGAAGGATTTGAAAAAGAAAGGCATAAATTCGATGACTGGAAGATAGTCAAAGAGGAATTAGACAAGTTGGGAGTTAAGGAAAGAAATTTGTTCCAGTGGGTAGTTGACTAGACAAATTGTAGTGATGTCAACGAACTCAGGAAGCCTAACTTCTTTTATGATTTCATTGCTGAGAAAAGAAGAAAAGATAAAGGAAAATGAATGCAGATTATTCTTGAAGAAACTGTAAAGACGGTAATCACTAAGTCAGCAGCTGAAGCTTTGAAAGTTGCTATTATGACTGAGAAAGACCCTGAAGCTTAATTTTCCAAAAACTGAGTATGATATTGTGAGCTCAGAGAGTGAAGAAGAATTGCCACAGAAGACTGGTGAAGGTAGTCACCAAATAGTTGAGGCTGAGGGTTTAACTACCTTGGCAAATGAAGCTATTTTGATGGAATCTGCAGGAGCTAGTGCTGCAGATCCAGTAATTGTTGAAGGAAACCCTACAGAAGAAGAATCTGAAAAGGAGAAAGAAGCAAGAAAAGATGATTCTCCTTGCAAAGAGCCTAAGGAAAAGTCAGATGATGATGAAGATGGCAATGACGATGCACCAATGGGTGGTGCTCAGGCTCAAGTGCAAGCTAAGACTTTGGAAACTGAAGTTCAATCTACTGAAAATGTTCAAGTTGATGAGCAGATTGCTGAGGATACCTTCAGGGACATTGATGAAAGTGCAAAACATATGTCAAGCCTCATCACAAGTATTTTTCATCAATCTCCACCTGCAATGTTCACTCTGGAAGAGATATATAGTCAAGGAACTCCCCCACTGCAGAGCTATTCAGCTCTTGAGTGAGAGAATGTTGAAAACATGATGATTATATTGCTGAATTATCTACAGAAGTGGTTGTGACTTTTAGCAAGAGGAAGGCTTCCACTGAAGACTCTACAGCTGTAAAGTTGGTGCCTTCCAAAGCTCAGAAAGTCACAAAAGGAAAAGAATTGGCTATAAGAGAAGGAGACTCTGAGGAAGAGGACAGTGATACAAATCCTCAGATGACACCCAAAGAAGTTGTATCTCACCTTAAGCATTTGGAGGAATCATTTAAGAGCATAGAAGCTGAAATTCTGAAACAAGTGAAGATGGTACCTGATGTTATTATCTCTCAGAATGTGAGGAAATGTATGGAAGATCTTGTTAAGAAGTTTGAGGAGAGAAGCTCAGAAGAAAAGAAAATCCTTGAAAAGAATTTCAAAGTTGTTGTGGACAACTTACTTGCTCAAAATGAAGAGATCAGAAAAGAGAGTAGCCAGAAGACAAGAGAAATTATCACTCTACAGTCTGATATTAAACTGATGAAAGATGACTCTTTCAATCTGAAGGTAGAAGTGAAAAGTATGAAGAATGAGATGACCAAGCTGATTACTGGAAATGAAAGTCTTAAGGATGAATTGATGAGCAAGCTTAACACCATTTTGTCACATATTGATGTTGGCAAAAAGGGGAAAACAATATTGAAAAGGAAATCAAAGAAGGAGACAAGAATACTGAAGATATTCTTGGAAATGTAAGGAATATTGGAAAGTCATTGGCAAAGGAATTTGAAGCTGCCAAATCCAAAGACTAATCTATGAGATTGGGTGGACAATCAGAAGAGAAAACTCAATCAGAGTAGATGAAGGAAAGTTCTAGAGAAGGCAAGATCATAAAGCTCTCTAAATCTACAGCTCAGAAGAATCCTACAGCTCATACTTCTCAAAAACCTTTTGGTAATTGGGAACAAACAGTGAAGGAATCAAGAGAAAGAAAGAAAGAGAAAGAAGAAAAACAGAGAAAGGAAGATCAAGAACAATCTACAGCTGTTATCACTTGTTGGTCCCAAAACGAGTATAATCAGTGTATGGGGGGGAATACACTGATGTCAGATTTTCCCGAAAGTCTCAGGAAAATGCTCTTTCAAAACCTAGTCAGGAAGATCCTGATTTGTTCTATAAACTGACAGTCCTCAGGGGCGCAGGGACGGGTCAGTGTTGAACCAGATAGGCTAGGTCAGAGTTGTGCTCTCAGAAGCTCAGTAGAGATAACCCACCTACTGACAGCTCGGAAGCAAGTCAGTTGGATAGCTATCTCAGTAAGCTCAGTTTAGTGCGGAATGTGAAGTGTTTACTCGTTTTAGTTCTAAAATTTTTTTCTCTGAGTTTGCTTAGTAAACTGGTGGTTAAGGCTGAGTGCACAGTATTAAGATTCAGGATGATTGATTCAGTCATGAATATAAGAACAATGCAGAATGTTCTGTTTAGTATGATGACAGTTATGATCCTGAACAAGGATGTAAATCAGCACACAAGGGACTTTTTGACGTGGTTCGGAGATAACCAACTTCTAAGTCCACTACCTGATTTAACAGGAAGCTACCCTCAAAGCCCTGAGGATAGGTACTTGGTTTTTACGTGCCAAGGGACATGAATAGCCAACTTCCTCTCTTAGGAACTGAACCCTGGCATTTTACAAGTCCCAGTCTTTCTAACCAACCAATCTCACACCCTGAGTGGTTTGGTATTCTTGGTTTCCAACTAAGGATAGCCCTAGCAATACAAAGCAATGCTAAAGATTAGAGCTATCAGAACTAAGCAAATACAGAGTGAATCCTAATACAACACTAGGGAAATTTAATTGCAGAGTGTTGTTCAAAATATGCTTTGAGTGCTTGGATTCTTGAGAGCTTTCGCTTGGAAATTTCCCGTTAGCCTTGAATGGGTGCAAGGCTCTCCATATTTATAGGCAAGATTCAAAATAGATCCGTTGGAGGAGATCTACCCAAATCTTTCCTATTTTAGGGTGGTTGCAGGCTAGATGTACTATTGACCTAATCACCATGCTTAATCTGGCAATTTTGTCCCGCCGCCTAAAAACCTGAGACGCATTAAATGCCGCATTAACTGCTGCGCAGACTCCGTACCTGCGTGTCGAAAGATCATTGGCACTCCGTAAAAATGGCTAGTTGACCTTCTGACATTTGTCCTTCCTCGTACATTCAATACTCTGAGTCTCTTGTTAATAACTCAGCCTGAATGTTTGTCTTTATCGGAGTCTTACTTACATTCTCTTTGTCTCTTGTCCCATAGCATAAATAACCTTTTTGCTTTGGACTTACATGGATCAGGTAAACCGAACCAATGCCTAAGTCAGATCTTATGTGCATTCAGCACAGCCTGATAGGTTATTCAGCCCAGTATGTGTAACCTTTTTGCTTTGGACTTACATGAGTCAGATAAACTGACTCAAGGCCTAAGTCAGGTCTTATGAGCATTCAGCTCAGCCTGATAGGTTACACTTACGCTTCACTGACTAAGTTCTGTCCTGAACATGCTTAGTGTACTCAGTAGAGTCATCAGTCAATGGCTTTTCGGATGGTGTTCAGGATGGATCTTCAGACTTCGGTCTTCAGCTTCAGTTCAGGCAATCTTCAGCAAGACTAACTCTGACTTTCTTCCGGGCGAGTTGCACTTCAGACTTCAGTAAATTGGGTCGACTCCAATCTCCTTCAGTCTTCAACACATTCCCCCTGAACTGAATCCCTAGCCTGACTATCCTGAACTAGACTATCCTGAACAACTGTACTTAGGCAAATTCATCAGGGGTTTTGGGATCTAATCAAAACATTCAGATTGTCCGAACATCACTGCTCAACCATTGGATTTTCAACCATTAAGCATGATACCTGCTGAAGATTCTGATGAAAGGGTTAAGCAAATGAAAGCTGAATTTGATAACTTATGGAAGAAATTCTTGAGTATATGCAACATGCATACTGTGATTAAGAAGATTAAGCTCAAGAAGGACAGATTCCAAAATTCAAAGATCTGAAGGCTGATGGATCATTATATAAAGGAGACAATGCTCTGCTCCTTGGTGGAAAGATCAGAAGTAATCGATTACCTAGAAAGCAGTTCAAATCCAAGAAGGAGGAAGAAGACTTTGAAGCTTATGAACTTCAGATGCTGATGAAGTACTATGAAGAAGATGAAAAGAATATGAAGTTAGTGGAGCAAGGAATCTTAAAACCTCAAGATGAAACGGATGAAGAGGATGATGAAGATGATGCTGATTCTAAGCACATGATAAGATGAAGACTCTATTCTAGATTAGACACTAAATCTTTTTAGTTTTTAGTCTAATTATCTACTGTAAGCTGTATCTTGAACCTTTGTTTATGTTATTGCAGCTTTCTCTCCTGTTGTTTTATCTGTTTTGCTTCTTGCTGTTCTTGTTTTATTTTTATAAGACAATTTCTTATTGTCTTTGTTGTTTGTCTTTGTTGTTTGTTTTGCCAACATCAAAATAGGGGGAAATTGTTAAGTACCTTGGTTTAGATTTTGATGTATGCAAAACAATGTGTTTAATTGTGTTTTACTTGGATATATTGATCTAACACTTGTGCTAAGGAAATTGGTGTTTGAAACATATAGTTGTAAGTGAAGTCTGCAGCTGTATACTTGATCATTCTACAGCCAGACATGACCCTACAGCTGTAAGGTTTCTCTACAGCTGATTTTTCTTATTGACAGGACTCTACAGCTGCAAGGTTGAAGACTCTACAGCTGCAAAGAACCTTTTGAAGAAATGGTATAAGTCAGCGGTTATTTGAAGATAATGAAGACCCTTAAGCACTATTAGTGTAGCTCTTAAGCTCTCACTAAATTGTACTTAAGTGGAGATTATTTCTAAAGAATCTGGAGGATAATGAAAATTAGTTGAGAGACAGCCAGAATTCTGAAGGAAAGGACAATAGTACAATTAGTACTATCCTGTGTGAAGGATAAGGACCACCTCACACATGCCAATAGAGAAAGAGAGGAGCCTTATCTAAATTTCAAATTTGAAATTCCCTACGGATAAGTCACTCCACTCCACCTATAAATAGAAGAAGTCCTTAGAGGAAGCAACAACAACAACCCTGAGCCTACAAGCATTCTGCCTAAGCAAGTCTACATCCAGCAAAATTCTGAGAGAGCTTTATTTGTTTTTATCTTTGTGATTCATAGGATAGTTGGTTAGGATTTTTCTTAGAAAGAATCACACCTTTTGTTGTTGTTCCCTCACCTGTTTTAATTTCTACTTAATGTAGATATCTCTTTGTAAGGTTTTGTAAAACTCTTAGTGAGTTATATTCTGAGTGAATAGGGTAGTTTAATCTCTTTTTAGAATAGGAATCTAAGTGAACCTTGTTCTAAGGGGGAACTACTTGTATTGATCTAAGTGATTACATTTTAGTGAATTTGGCACGGTGGATGTAGGTGGTCTTTTATAGATACTGAACCACTATAAACATGGTCTATTTACTTTCTGACATTTAATTCTTGTCCTGCATATTTAATTACCTTGTTATATTCATCATTCTTTTGAAACCTGAGTGCATAAAACTTTGTGGACTTTCATAAGTCACTCAACTGTTAAGTTTGGTTTACATTATTTTTCATTAACACTCACTTTATTCCGCTGCACATTAGAAGTATTCTCAATACAATTTCAATTGTGAGAATCTCTCTGATACTTTGTCTACAAGTGATATTCTATTTTTGCAAAATTTTTAAACTCTGCAGCTGTAAACTTCTCAAGTCCACAGCTGTAACCTTTGTGGTCTAGTTTCTAAAACTCTAGTAGACTTGTCTTTTTAAACTTAAAGAGGTTATTGTAAGGTTCTAGAATCCCTCTTATTTGAAAAGTTTGAAAATCTGATTTTGGACTCAAGGTCTATTCACCCCCCCTCTAGACCTTGACCACTTTAAGGGACCAACAGTTCGGTTCGATTTGAGTGCCTGTTTGGGTACCAAACAGACCTCATGATTGATCTAAAATATCGATAAGGTGAATACCAATACATTCAATGCTAGGCATAAAGACTACAAGGCCCTAAAAAAATCTCTTTTCGTCCTATGAACATAGAGGTGTATGAACTTTCATATTGGATTTTTTAAGCCAAAGAATAAAGAATTGATTTAACTTAAAAGAATCTAGGCCAGAGCAGACCTACATCAGGATAACCTCACCGCTGAAACACTTTGGTAGTGCTTCTGAATCAGAACCCCAAATAATGAATCAGAGCACATGGGGCCACCATTTTATCTTTTTTTTCTGTCAAGAAAAAATAATTTTTTTTATGTATTTTATTTATTTTACCAAATTCAAATTTTCAAATTTGACAGTGGTGATCATGGGAACCGTTTCTAGGGTTCTTCACTTTTTCAAATTTTCTTCGGGAAATTTTGTTCAATTCTTGGTTTTGTTTCTGCATTTGATCATGTTTGATGCTTTGCATCCAGATTTCATCAAGGATCGATTGTTTAATTTCCTCCATTCTTCAAGTGGGGGTACGTTTAAGGCTGGTTTGGACAATCCCAGTGAGTCCTCCGCGATGACTTTGCAGGCGCGGCCCAACCCTGACCGGGATGTTATCTGTGCAATGGACTTTTTCTTCCCAGGGTTTTCACGTTTTGTGAAAAACTTTCAGCAGTCGTGTGCTCCGGCAACTTCTTGCAAGGATGGTCCTGGCCATTCGAGGCTCCTGTCAACGGATGTCGGGAATCCTTCTGTGATTCCCGGCGAACCCGGTATTTTCGTTCCATTATCTTCTGATTTAAATGGTATTCCTGCCGCTCTCAATTTTCTTGGCCCTTCTTCCACTAATATGCAGGTACGAAGTGGCGATGGTGAGGCGTTCCTGTAGAAAATAGGAGAATGAAAAATGATTTTGTATGTTTTTGAAGGCTTGAAACTGTTTCAATGTATTTCATAAACGTTTTGATTTTTCTTTGCCTTACAAATGTTATGCCAAGTACACATATTTATACTACTAGGATAACATGAGAATTAATAGATAATAAATAACAATTCAAACAACAATGTGACTCTTGGACTATAATTTTGAAAGACAACTTTGACTAGTCTTGATTCATAGAATTTTGGTTTACTCCAACATTGCCTCCCTTAAACCAAAATTCCTTCGAACTCCTAATGGCAGATTTGTGTGATGGCAATGAAGTAAGCTCCCATGTATCGTTCTTCTCAATAGACTTGATCTCCTCTTTCATTGCACAAACCCACTTTTCATCTTTTGATGTTTCATCATAAGTAATTGGATCTTCACCCGCAAAGAATGAAAAATATACATGATCCATTGTGGTTACTTCTTCAGTTGCATCATAGATCTCTCTCAATGATCTAGTTCTTCTTTCAGCTGTTGGAGGTGAATTTTGTTGTGGTTCAGCCCCATTATTTTCAGGTTGAGTTGGTTCATCATCCTCCACGTGTTCTTCTTCTTCAAGGTTAAGGTTTTGCCAACCTGATAATCCTGAAGAATCTGAAAAATTGTAGCAACTATTCTCATCAAAGCAAACATTTCCATCAGAAGCTATCAACAAAGTTTCTGATTTTTCTTGGTGCATATAACCAGCTACGGGCTTCTTTTCTGGATGTTTTTCCCAACAATCATTTTCTTTATGTCCAGGTTTATGACAATAATTGCACTCAAAGTAAGGTTTGTTACCTTTGTAAGTGCTTCGTCCTTTCCCCCTTTGAGAGTTGTGAAATGAAGATTTCTCCTTTCGTTTAGCTCTTCATTTCTCCTATCTTGAGTGTGTTGCTTTCCACCACGACCTTTGCTATGTCCACGAGATGAGCCTTGACATTTCGTGGATGTAAATTGAGATTTTAAGGCTTGATCATGAGAAAAGCTTGGATGAGTATTTCTCTGTAGAATTCTAGCTTCATGAGCTTCTAGTCTTCCTTGCAAACCTTCAATAGTCATTGAAGAAAGGTCATGTGATTCTTCAATTGCAACGACAATATGGTCAAATTTTGTTGGCAAGCTTCTTAGTACTTTTTCAACCGCTCGTTGAGTTTGTACAATTTCTCCATTTGATGCAATTTGATTTGTAATGGAAGAGAGGTGAGTGAAGTATTCTGAAATATTTTCATTTTCCTTCATCTCCAACTTCTCAAATTCAGCCCGCAACGATTGTAGACGAACTTTTTTAACTTGATCTTGTCCGGAATATGTTGTATCTAATATTTTCATAGCCTCTTGAGCATTTGCAACCTTTGAAATTCTCTCATAGATAGGAATTTCAAGTGCTTGGTAAATTTGAAAGAGAGCCTTCCTATCCTTTTATCTTTTGTTCTTTAAAAGATCTCGTTGGGCGGTGGTGAGTTGAGACTCGTCTTCCGGCGCACCAACACCTTCTTCAACCACACCCCATAAGTCTTGGGATTCAAGACACAATCTCATTAGGTTTCTCCAATAATCGAACCTTTCACCGTTGAACTTAGGAACAAGAGAAACAAGATTGTTGTTAGCCATTTTAGTTAACCGGCTCTGATACCAGTTTGTAGAAAATAGGAGAATGAAAAATGATTTTGTAAGTTTTTGAAGGCTTGAAACTGTTTCAATGTATTTCAAGCTTGAAACTGTTTCAATGGCATATAAGTTAAAAGTTCCTTTCCCCTGTTCTCTTGCTCAAGCGGCGCTCCCATCCACCTCCGTCAGCAGCAGGTCCTTGCGTTTATCCAATGAAGCTGAGACGGCTGAAACGGTGGAGGACTGACTTGTTTGCAAATCTTCCATTTGAAATCATAATCGAAATCCTGTCAAGGTTCCCTGTTCGAAGCATTGCATCTTGCAAGCTTGTCCGCAAGTCATGGCTTGCTTTAATCGACACACCCCACTTTCTCAATTCCCACCTTTCTAAACCAGTCACAGCCCTCGTGCTCTTCCACTCAAATTCGCACACTATTTACGAATTTGAAGATGAGCTCGATATTGAAAACCATAAGCTTCCTTTCACTCGAGTCATCCACTTCTGCTTCCCCAAAAAATGTAAATATCCATCCGTTTCAGCTAATGGGCTGCTTCTTCATTATTACTGGAACCCTCTCACTCTTTACATATCTAATCCGGAGTTACATTGCGCTTCTCCAAAACTAAAAGCGCTTGGATTTGGCGCTTCCAAAGTATTGGGACAGCATAAGGTGGTTACTATTTTTCAGATTGAAATTTCCAAGTTAGATTCAAAGTGTTATGTATATACAATTGGAACAGGAGTATGGAGAAAAATGGAACCTCCAACTGGCTATAGGTATTATTATGGTATTGGGAAGTTTGTGAATGCCAATCTTCATTGGTTGGTCTCAGATTTAAAGGGCTCCCATGCATGGATTTCTTGCTTTCATCTCGAAAATGAAACGTTAAGCACATTTTCTTTTCCTCCAATGCTAGGAAGAAATGTATGTCGTACGAGGTTTTGTGCAGTAGGGGATACCCTATGTTTACTTAATACTAATTCGTGTGATACAACTGCCATTTGGTTGATGAAGCAATACGGAAATGACCAATCTTGGGCAAAGCAATTTGTCATCATCAGCCACTTAGAATTGGGTACTGTTTGGCCAATTAAAGTTTTCAAAAATGGTGAAGTTTTTATGGGTTGGAGCAATGAAGATGAAGGTTCCACTTTCTACTTCAACAAGAATAGTAACTACTTCACCAAGGATAGGACTGTGCGCTTTATTGATAATAAGTTTGACTCGAGTACAGATGGCATCCCGTTTCTTCGTACCCCAAGCTTTCTTTCACTCAAGTGTTACGGAAGTGAGAATTTAATGTTATTTTGATTATGTGCAATGGATAATTGTGTTTCCATATCTATTCAACTCTTATAAGATGGAAGTATTGCAAAACCAAAAAAAAAAAGTTTGTAGAAAATAGGAGAATGAAAAATGATTTTGTAAGTTTTTGAAGGCTTGAAACTGTTTCAATGTATTTCAGAAACGTTTTGATTTTTTTTGCCTTACAAATGTTATGCCAAGTACACATATTTATACTATTAGGATAACATGAGAATTAATAGATAATAAATAACAATTCAAACAACAATGTGACTCTTGGAATATAATTTTGAAAAACAACTTTGACTAGTCTTGATTCATAGAATTTTGGTTTACTCCAACAGTTCCCTGGTGTTGAACCTGGGGACCTTAATGCATATGGTAGACGTTCTCTTTTTGATATGGAGGTCGACTCGGCTTCCTTCGCGCAGTGTGTTAATGTCCCGAATTCGATGAAGTTGCCTAGGGTTCCTGTGAGATCCATGGGTGACTTGGACGCTGATTTTGGTCCTAGACCTGCTGTGCAGAAGACGATTTTACGTTCAGAGGATGGAAATCAGGGTATGAGACGTTTCTACGCATAGGTCCTTTTTGGGGTCTCCAGGCCTCTCCCGGCAGATGCTTGTCCTATAGGTCCTGCTCCTACCCCTAAACCAACGAGACATGGGAATTTTTTATAGTGGAGGTGGATGAGTCCGCCTTTGAACAAAGTGTGTGTGCCTTCAATACAGCGCTCATTGGCCGTTTGTTCACGCAGGCAGGTAAACATATGCTTACTCAGGTTGCTCATTCTGACGCTTTGGATATACTTTGGCAGCCTACTTTGGGTTGGAAATTGATACCCCTGGGTAAGGGTTATTTCACGGTGATTTTTGCGACATTGATGGATAAGGACAGAGTTGGGAAATGTCGTAGCTAGCAATTAGACTCTGGAAATCTTCTCCAGGACTGGGTCCCGGACTTCAATCCTAACAAGGTGAGTACCTCTTCGGTTTAGGTTAGGGTTAGATTTATGGGTTTGTCGATTGAATATTGGCATCCGAGGATATTAGAGTCTCATGCTACAGTTGGAAATTTAATTTGAATTGATAGGAATACCTTGGAACGTACGTTGGAGCATTATGCGCTTATGCTTATTGAGGTGGACCTAAAAAATGTTTTGGAGAAGAAGATCATGTATAAGAGAGCCAATCAATTTGGTTTCACCACTTTACACTATGAGAATCTTCCTGAATTTTGTCGAGAATGCAATGTGGTGGGACATTCTACTAGTTCGTGCAAAAAAACTGGTAACAGCAAGATGGGAATGGAGAAAAGGGGAAGAAGTCGTAGTAGGCATCGGAGACGGACTTCACCGTTGACAGCTGCTTCTTAGGGCGCGGATGGAGTTCCTGATGTGGGTTTGGGCGCACATTGTGACGGTTGCGATGTACGGGAACAACAGTTTTTTGAGTCGGGCAACCCTGCTGTCTCTCCTACGGAGACGGATATGAACCTGGCCTTGGTAATTTCCAATGCTCCTGCTAATGATCCTTCGGAGAGGAACTTGGGTTTGCAGGAGGTGCCACCTTCTCGCTCTCGTGGAAAATTTCATTTCCCGGATGTTTTATACTGATGGGGGTATCTATTAAGAAGGCTCTTCAGGGGGCAAATTCTACTCCACAGCAGCAGCATTTGAATGGGACGCTCGTTCTTTCACTTCCACATATGTCTGCTGTTCGGCAGGAGCAATTTCAGCAGGGGACACTTGATCCCTCGGTTGGTCCCTCATTGGGAATTGATGGGCGGCTGGAGAACCAGCAGGGGGAAGCTGAAGGTTCATCGGATTGTCCTCCGTTACAGGCTGTTAATTCGGATTTTGTCATAGATAATTTGGCTCCTAAGTCTAGGGAAATGGCCCTAGTGGCGCGTCGTAGTTGGGCGGATGAATTGGAGGATGAGGATAATTATTTGCAGCCGCCGAAGCACAACTTAACATGATGATTATTGTTATTTGGAATATGCAGGGGCTTGGTAATGATCAGACAAGAAATTCGTTGGTAGCAGCGGACTTGGAAATCATCTACTCATGTATACTTAGAGCGGGAAACCGGGCAGCTCACATCTTGTAATTTGGGAGTGCCACTGGAATTTTTAGATAGGATTCTATATGAGGACATGAATGTAGTATTTTAGATTTTAATTTCGAAAGAATTTTTTTCAGAATAATTTTTTCTTAAGCCTTGTATTCTTGGCTTGACGTTTAGGGTGTTGGTTATTTGGTTGCACTCTTTTTCTACTCCGTACGGTTTGTCCACAAGGGTGGTTTACGAAGAGGTTTTTTAATGAGACCCATTTAATCAAAGCAATCCCTTTTACCCGGGTTGTGGGTTCCTTTTTTTGTTTCTTTTTATATAATAACCTTATTCCTCTATCTGTTAATGAAAGTGCCCAGTGCAAAAACAATGCATGTTAGGTCTTTGAAATAGTTCAGATCAATTTGATAATAGATAGTTTGATTTGTTTTACGGAGAAGGTCTACGGTCCGAGTCCGTGTAGCCCTAGAGCCCTATAAAAAAATGAATGAAATTCAAATTTGAAATAAAAAATTGTATAATTTTCATTTCTTCATTCTTGTTTTCTGCTTGTAACTGGTCGGTTGGTTCATCCAAACCAAATTTGTCCTTGAAACTCACTCACAGGAACCGTTTCAAGCAAAATAGAAAATTAAAAGAAAAATGCATTTCAAGAGATCGAGTCGATCCTTTTCCATTCATCTCAATCGTAGATAAACAAACCAAGGGGTTAAGCTCGCCAGACTCCCTCTTTTGATATATCTATAATCTAGACCTAGCGAAGTACACTAAAATAAAAAGGGGATGGTCCTCTTTTTGTCTATTCAATCAAGAGAAAGCCCCACCTTTATTTTCATAAACGGAATATATACCAACACTCAAATTAAGATATTTGAAATACTTACCAATTTTCTTCCATTTAAATACACGTTCTATTCTAATAAATCACTAAGAAAAAAATGCCAAAAAGACCTCCCGGTTCTATTCCTAAAAATTAAAATTTTATTTTGGTCTTGTAAATTTGTAAAAGGACCAAAATAAAAATATATTTAAACTTACAGGATTAAAATCAAAATGTGTAATTCATGTGAACCCAACTCAAAATAAAGGCAAGTTATAAAACTTACAAATCTTTAGTCCCAGAATTTGGGTCCTATTTTGAGTTTTGGCTCTTCTCAAATGCCGTGATTTGTAAGGCCCCTTTCACAAAAATACAGTATAATGATACTTTTATTAGAAATATAGTAAATTCATATAATGTGTTTTTCCGTCTTTATAAGGAAGGCTGACAAATCTGTCCAGGTTCAGTGTATTTAAATGGAAATCCAGAAACCCCTCTCGCACTCTTGATGTAGAATCATGTTAATCCAGATGGGCAACCATTGTTTTCCTCTTGATGTAGTTGAAGACTTACTGTCAGTACTCCCGGTGAAATCCGTCTTGAAATTCAGGTGCGTTTCAAAGTCATGGAAGTCCTTAATCGACAGCGAAGGATTCATGAAAATCCACCTAAAAAGATCATCAGAAAACGAAATTATACTGTCGGTATTCTTTTTTACAACCAACACATACTCTGGGAGTGATTGATGGATGCCTTAGTCTGTTTCGCGATTATCATATCTTTAAACAAAAAGAAGTTTGGGTTATGAAGCATGGGGAGACGGAGTCTTGGACTAAGCTCTTTATATTTGCGGGCTATGAGCATCCTCCCTTGAGGTCACTAAGCGTGCAATCATTTTGCAGGGGACCAAATGGGGAACTTCTCTTAATTTATGATACTGCTCTGATGATATACACTTACAATGCTGAGGACAATGATTTGCAATGTTCAGCCATTATTAGCATTGATAAAATTATGGGGGAGGGTATCTATGTTGAAAGTTTAGTCTCACTTGGTCCAAATGCTGTACAAGAGCGTTTCTGATATCTTTGAGTAATGTTGTACCAAATTACTTGTATGTTGTTTAATTTTGATGTCCTTTGATCTGCATCTTCATTATGTACTTTGACTTGCATCATCTCACTGTGTGTTTGCTTTTGAAGTTTCCTTTTCTTGTTCATATGTTCTCTTATCTAGATTACATCATTTAACAATTTTCCTTTTCAAGATTGGTTTTGGATGCTATATTATGTTATAATTAAACTTTGTTTAATTATGGGTGAAGTAATTTCGAAATTTTGTAACTCTAAATCCTATGTCTGAATACCTTTTGCACTCCCGCAATAAAATTTTCCCATTTCTGGGAAAGTAAATCTTCTTTAGCATAAGTTGCAAGTTAGGTTATGGGGGTGATGGGAAGAAATTGATGGAACCACAGGGACATGTGGCTGTCAACTTGAGAGACAACTCAGGTTTGTATAGTGTTACATTTTTCATTGTCAAGTGCTTGTTGTCATGCCGTCCACGTAAATTGTTTCGACGCCTGGCACGTGTTGTTTGTTAGATAAAATAGAGAGAAGTGGAAGAAATTATATTTCTCTATTACTTAATAATTTGATTCTTTCTTATCCAAATACAAATGATTCTGAGAAAGTATTTATAGACATGAGAAACACGCTTTAGATTCCCCCTAATAACTCCGGTATATTCTATTAATTCACTTTCATGCATCACTTAAATACTAGAATTTGACCAACTAAATACATGAATGATGCTGACTTTAAAACATTCAACAATAATTAATTTAGTTTATTAATTCAACAGTGTTATAGCATATCTAGAGTGTACTCTATAAAATGTGCTATTTAGAGAAGACATTGCGAATCACTCTTAACTAACTTCAGCTAGTTTAATCAAGAGACAGAATATATGTTGGCTAATAAACTTTGATTTTTATTAGTTAAACATTGGGGAAATAATTTTTCAGTCTTGTAACTTTACTTTTTTTTTTTTTTAAATTTGGTCCTATTTACTTTCAACTTTTGATTATCGCTTTGTAACTTTTTTTTTATTATTTATTATCATGTTACCTACCATAGGAGGTAACTGCAGGTAAAGGTGACTTGACCTCCATATTTTAATATAAAAGATTACACAACTGGGCAGTTTGTTGGCTTGGATGCATAAAGTGATGTGGTTTTATTGTTTTGGTTTATTTTTATTAAGTAATTCCACCCGGAAGTGTGGGTAATCAAAAAATACATCAAAAATATTACACCCTCCATTCTAGAACTACTTTTATAGTAGTTTTAGGCACGCGAATCAAGAAAAAGTGAGTATGTTTGTGTAAAGTTAAATAACAAATAAGGTGATATTATTAAAAAAGAAAAGTAAAAGAGATGGAAGAACCCACAACCCGGGTTACAGGGAATAAACGAAGATTAGATGGCCTCATTAAAAATCTCGCCGTAAACCACCCTTGTGGACAAACCGGACGGAGGAAAAAAAGAGTGCAACCAAATAACCAACACCCTAAATGTCAAGCCCACAATACAAGGTTCAAGATAAAATTATTCTGAAAAAATTCAAGCAAAACTAAACTAAAAAATACTCTACATTCATGTCCTCAAATATAATCCTATATAAACACTCCGGTGCCACTCCCTGCCAAGTGCTCTCCGAGTGTGTCCTTGCCTCATTACTGCGTATTCCAAGTAAGAAAAGTCAGCGAGGCGATGTCGAGCCATGCGTCGACTGCTGCAAACAGTTCTCCTCATCCTCTAACTCATCTGCCCAACTACAACGCGCCACTAATGCCATTTCCCTAGACTTAGGTGCCAAGTTATCGATGACAAAATTTGAATTAAAAGCATGCAACGGAGGACAATCCGATGAACCATCAGCCTCAACATGATGATTCCCTAGCCGCCCACCATGCAGTATAGTATGGCCGCTAGAGTGCCCCGTCCGAACCCCTGAAAAAGGAGTACTAATCGCCCCCCGAAGGGCCTTCTTAATAGACACTCCCGTTGGAATAGAAACATCCGGATAACGGAGTTTTGCTCGAGAACGTGAAGTAGAAACCTCCTCCCATCCTAAATCTGACCCCGAGCCGAGGAGTCATTAACAGCGAGCTTCACCGGCACCAAGGACATACTCAGGTCTGCATCCCTCGGGGGAGAACCTTGGTCTTGATCATTGTCATTCCCACCAGAGCTATCTCCCAACCCCACATTCTGCACACCCTGGTCAGCATGCACCTCATGATCAACATTCCTCGCAGATTTGCCCCCTTTCCCCACAGAATTAGAAACCCGCTGTGACGGCCGCCTCCTGCGTCTACTATGGCTCCTACCACGGCCCTCAGTGCCTGGCCTATCCATCCCAGATTTCGAGCACGGTGTAGTGGAATGCCACACCACATTACATTCACGACAAATTAAAAATTCAGGAAGGTTTTCATAGTGAAGAGTGGTAAAAGAAAATTGATTCGCCCTTTTAAACATTATTTTCTGCTCCAAATTATTTTTAAGGTCCACCTCAATGAGCATACGCGCGTAATGTCCCAACGTACGATCCAAAGTATTTTTGTCAATGCGAATCAAAGTTCCAACCACTACCGCAAGTGATTCCAAAATTCTAGGGTGCCAATATTCAATCGACAAATCCGTAAATCTGACCCACACCTGAGCCGAGGAGGTACATATTTTATTAGGATTAAAACCCGGGACCCAGTCCTGCAGACGAAAATTCCCAGACTCTAGCTGCCAATTTCGACGCTTCCCTACCCGCGCCTTATCTGCCTCTGAAGCAAAAATAACCGTAAAATAACCCTTTCCCAGGGGAATTAGTTTCAAGCTCGAAGAGGGGTGCCAAAGACATTCTAGCGCCTCCAAAAGTGCAACTTGAGTAAGGACCGATATCCTTGCCTGCGTAAAAAGTCTCGCAATGAGAGCATTGTCAAAATCACGTACACTTTGTTGATAGGAAACCTCATCCACTTCTACAATAAAAAAATCTCCCTGTCTTGTTGGCTTTGGGACTACCCCAGTAGGAGGAGGGTCCTCCTGGAGAGGCCGAAAGGCCCCCGCAACAACCTACGCAAAAGAGCGCTTCACCCCTTGATTGACATCTGCCGGCATCAAATGCAAGGTAGGTTTTGTAACCGATCGGGCCCCAAAATCAGCATCAAGGTCCCCCGTCCACTTCTTAAGGCCCCTAGGAATCGGCAATTGGTATTGAACATTATTTCTCTAAGCAAAAGAAACTGAATCCACTTCCATGTCGGAACCAGAGTGTCCTCCAGGCCTAGTGGTGGAAACGTCATTTACGGTCCTAGGGTTCGCCTCTCAAAACCCTTGCATCGACTACAAAGTAGTGCCAAGAAAATCGAGATTGGATTTTCCAGGAATCAAAGAGTGACCCTCGGCACCCAATGACATAAGCCTTGGAGGCGTCTAACCATCCTCGCGAGACCCTGATGTAGCATGGTTTTGTTTGTACTCGCTTACAAAACGTGAAAAACTTGGAAAAAAAGAATCCATAGCATGGATAACATCACAATCCGGATTTGAAGGTGCTTGTGAAGTTGCCGATGATGTATCACTGGGGTTATCGGCAAGAGCCCTAGAACCTCCCTCCCGCGTAGCGTTGAGAAAGTCACAAAGTCGATCTTTGATGAACGTCGGATGCAAAGCGTCGGACATGCTGAATAACCAGAGTCACAAAGACAATCTCGAGACTTCACCGGAAAAAGCCTTAGAAACGGTGTACATGATCATCGCAATTTGAATTTTAAAAATTCCATGATCGCCGTAACTTATGTTAAATAAGAAAAAGTGTAAAGTTAATTAATAAAATAAGAAAAAGTGTATTTTGTTGACTTGTCCAAGTAAGGAAAGTGTGAAAGTAGTTTGGGGACGGAGGGAGTATAAAAAACAATAAACAAAACAACATATCCAAACTGTAATCCAAAGACACCCCCATCCATTTGCACTCAATCCTCCAAAATGTCAAATCCTTGATGTTCTCATCTTTCTTTCTTTTTTTCTTGATCAGACAAGGTAACATGATATTAATTTGGGTTATCTCTAAGTCCTTATTAATGGATCTAACCTCAAACTATTAATTAAACCAAATGTTGTTTTTTACATATATATCACTTGTTTTTGTAAAAATAACATTTTTTCATTCAATGTAAGAGCAAAACGTGTGTTCTTATAAGAAAAAAATATTACATTTTCATTTAGTAACATATTTTTAACTATTTTTTAAAAGTAACACCAAGTCTTTTATATAGTAACATACATATGTTAATAAAGTAACATATTTTAATAGTAACATGTATATGTTCATTTAGTAACACAGTTTGAATAGTAACATAGATATGTTTATTTAGTAATATATACTTATTCATTTTGTAACATAATTTTTTGTAAGATTTTTTCAATGTGTATTTCTTTTAATTACACATATATATTTAATTATGTAACATATTTTTATCTATTTTTAAAAAGTAACACCAATTCTTTTATATAGTAACATATATATGTTAAAAAGTAACATATTTTAATAGTAACATGTACATGTTCATTTAGTAACACAGTTTGAATAGTAACATAGATATGTTCATTTAGTAACATATACTTCTTCATTTAGTAATATATAATTTTTTGTAAGGTTTTTTCAATGTCTTGTTCTTTCTCTTACAGTAACACATATTTGCCAATATTGTAACACACATTTGACCATATTGTAACACAAATTGGGGTAGAAAATATATGTTACTATTAGAGAAAATGTGTGTTACAATCTTATGAAATGTTGTTCTTTATATATATATTCATTTATTTTTATATAATAAATAATTTTCATATAACAAAAGACATGTGTGTGTTACTATAAGAAAGTATTTATGAAAAAATTAATATTTTTCGTAGTAACACACATTTATTATTAGATTATATGAAAAAATATTATTTCTACAAAAACAAATGAATATATGTAAAGCAAACAACATTTAATCTAATTGTAACACACATTTTTCTTATTAGAAACATACATTTGACCAAATAGTAACATACCTGGGAGCGAAAAAATCTTGAATCATAGTTGCGATTTTTTTTTTAAAAAAAGGCCAAATTCGACCCGACCCGGTAGGATCTGGGAATTTACCCATTTCACGTGAGTGTTCCTCTTTCAAATTAAAGTGGTAATGTGATGTGTACTGTTCACATTTGATTTGGTCAAAATGGAAAATATGTAAATTTGCTGAATTTTTAGCACTTAGTGTATTTAGTTTGCCCTTATTCCTAGTTTAAATTTTAACTAGCCCAATTTTGGGTATAGGTTGTTCAAAATTAATTTTAAAATTAAGGCCCAATTAAGGGTGGATGAGATGCTTAAGTCCCAAGTGCATTTCAGACACACTATTTTTTTCTATTAGGCATTAGTATAGACCTTATTTGTAATAATTTCTTTTAAAAAAAAAGAAATATCATTTTTTGAATACAAGCTCTTATGGTGGCTGTTTTCGAATTAAAAAATAAATAAAATCTGTCCAGGTTCAGTGTATACTGACAAGCGATTTGTCTTCACACACAAATGCACTTTCCTACATGTGTATAGTATCGTGTAGTGGAAAGCAAACCAAGTTATAAATATCGAATCCACGAGAAGCAATGAGACAATCTAATCCTAAGTTGTGTGTGTGAGTGTGAGAATCAAATAAACAAGAATGAAATTGCAGGATTTGGTTTCTATCTAACTACAAAATGAAGCAAAAATAAAATAGAGCAGGAATTCTAAACTAATAATCTAAACTAAAACGTGCATGCTTCGGGTGAATTCCACCCAAAGCAAGAAGACTTGAATCATAACTAAAGTGTAAACATGAATAACTGATACGAAAGACATAATTAAGATAACATAAATTAACTAAAAATGAGACAAGGATTACTAAAACTAATTGAGACAAGGACTTGCATTACAAGAATAAATGAAACAATAGAAATTAACGAAGAGAACATAAATAAATCTAATTAACATGGAATTATTGAAATAGCAAATAAGCATGAACCCTGAATAAGATTTGAAATTAAAATCAAACTGAAATAACAAAAATCTCTAAAAATTCCAAAATATGAATGAAGAAATAAGCCAACCAAAGAAAATTATTTTAATCCTTAAAACATAATGAATTAAAATCAACGAAAAACAAGTTTGTTTAATTCCAAATTCTACCCCTAAAACCTACTTCCTAGCTACTACGTCCTATTGCGCGAGATCCCGCATCAATTGCGTGTAGAAACCTGAATAAATATGCATCTCCTCAAGGCAGCAGATGGGCCAAATAGACATAATACGATGGGCCTCATTCAATTAAGAAAGTTGGCCTCTGAATTTTAAATTCACATGGGCTTACCAATTAACACCGGCTTGCCCAATTACTCTCTTCTTTGATTACCCAAAAGGAAGAGCACTTGAGGGCGACCTTGGGCCAGCCCGCGGACCCGAACTCATTACATAATAGCCTGCCTATCTTAGATAACGTTGATCAAGGAATTGTGCAACAAGGAGCCTAGTAGCGGTTTTCGTCTTTCGTCTTAGGAAAGTAGCAATCTCGCTTCGAGAAGTGAAGTAATCTAGGCAGGTGAGGACCAAATTTCTTCAATACTAGGGTTCAGACAAGTGATTGATGATCTCATTGCATATTTCACAAACAAGGCTTTGAGTGGAATCTTAAGAAGTCCCAATCCTGAGGAGAGTTTGAACTACGCCGAAGGTCAATCGAATGAATATAGCCTAGCCTTGGCTGGAGTCTTCTACTGATAAGACACATTCCTTACTTCTTGTTATCGCCCTACAAGATTATGCCCCAGGGTTCTCTCTCTTACACAATTCTTCGCTGTGAGGAAATCCTACTAATACTAATATGGGCCTTCTTAGTCACTTTTGGATTTATACTTCAGCGGACTCACCGGTGGCTACCGGAGATGCGGATGCAAAAAAATAGGTGGCAAGCCGCTATGCGAAAAATCCCATTGGAGGAATCCTGCGTGTGAGATGATCCCGGAGATGAGGCTTCGTCGCGGCGGCGACTACAGGGCAAAGACGGCGGCTGGGTTAATGCAGGTGGTGACTTCGAGCGGTTTCCAGTGGACGTCGAGGAGCGAACGGAGGTGTGGCGTCAATCGGTTGCAAGCGGATTCTTCGATTGGGGCCGGTTGTGGCGTAATTCCGGCATGGAGGTGTTGTGGCGAAGCGGTTTCCGATCTGCGACACTGGTTGAGCAGTGATGAAGATGGGCGATTGGCTATGGCGGTTACCGGCGGCTGGAAGATAAGCGTGTGGAGTGGTTTGAGTCTTCGGTGACGCCAGAGAATGGAGGTAGGCGTTAGGGGCTGTCGTACGGCGGATTGAATCAAGGCAACATTGGCTGTGAGGTTTCTGGTTGCTTGGTATGTACGCGATGGGCAGAATGGTGGGTGTTTGTTGAAGGAGTTGGAGAATTGTGGGGACCATCTCCTCTTTGAGCTGCAACTTTCAATATTAATAAGGAAAATGAATTTTTAAAATTATAGTCATTAATTAGATGATAAAAAAATAATTAAATTCTTCAAATCACATTAATTAAATGAATAATAATTTTTCAATAGAGCTCATATAACAATTAATGAAATATGTAGCAATTAAGACCCTAATGTATAAAATTGATGCAAATATGATCTTAATCAAGCTCCTGAAACCCTATTTTTCTTAGGCACAAACCCATCTTTGTCTCTATCTCCCTGAATCATAGCTGCCGCTAATGGAGGGATAAAATATGTCAGAAAAGCACCAAAATCAAGATGGGTCGTTGCCTTATTCTCTCTCATTCTCTCTCGGTAAACAAACATGCCCCAAAATAAATCAACTCTCTTGAATTAACAACTATATATGTACAAATGAGTTAGGGTACGTGTCTTATTCTTTTGCTCTCATGTGTGTCGAGCCTCCGGATTGTGGATGGTCTTCTCAACCCCGTTTCTTTTGCCATTAATTGAGTTTTAGATTTAGAAAAAATATGGTTAGATCGATATTATAATTTCAAGCTCAAATCCTAAACGTCATTGGTGTAAGCGCATTTGATTATTCACGTGTCTATATACAACATCAAGAACCCACCACCAATTTTCCCCTTCTTTTCATCGGAAAGAGGGAATTTTATTGGTGGAATTAATACTATTGTACTTAATGAGAATTATAAATAAAGAGATACAAGATCTCGAATTAACTTCACCCCGCCAACTACAATACAATCTAGTATTTGAACATCAATTTCGTAAAGAGAAGTTAACACTTCTACCTTAATGAGATAAGTAATTAAGCACTGCCACCATTTTTAATTAACTAATATTCATCCACTCAAAATAAAATTTAGTTCCTTTAAAATCCAGGGAATAAAATCGTAGTCAGTACCATGGCAGGTGTCACAGGGTAAATTTCTGGACTCGAATTTTTCGCCCCGTGCGGCACTGCGCACAGCCCAACGAACGCCTCGCACTGCACTCGCCCGTACCACAGTCAGCCCTTCACTCAAGCGCCTCAACGTTATTAGATTGATCTCTCCGTCACCAACACTCGTGTTTAGTTATAGGAACGTATGAACCTTGCTGCCCATTTAGTTTGCACAGCGGAATTATGTAAATAGACAACACACAAGCATGCGGGAACTCACCCCAACCTTATATAAATCACTCACAATTTTACAAGGATGCCAAGGCTCATACACAAGACCATCTAAAATCTGATGATTGTAAGGCTCAAGGCTGCACTCATTTTATAGGACTAAAATTCGTACAGGATGTGATGGACAACTCCCCTATCACTAGGATTGCTAATTTAAGCCGTTGGATTGCTTCCAAGTCACCACTTGTCATCCATCCAACTTGTCCAGCATTTTCAGGTAGTTTCCAGCCTTAAACTGCCCCAAAACTGCCCCCAAACTGCCTGGAACTCCCACAAAACCGACCCACAGTTAGATTAGTAAATCTGACGGGTCGCCCAGCCCGTTGCACGGATCAGGCGCCCCGTGCGCCCAACTGCCATCCGTAACCGCCCGTATGCGCGCCCGCTTGCACACACTGCCCATCCGTCTGCACACGCATCCACACGACGGGCATCCGTCCGCAACTTTGTGCATCCATCCGCATACTTGCGCATCCGTGCGCATCTGTCCGCATCCGTATGCACTAAAACTCATCCGACGTGCAGTGCCCGCAGTAGAACCCGCACGCATCCATCCGACGTGCATTGCCACAGTCTTGCACGCATTTTCCATCCGTCGTGTGCATGCCCAAATACTTGCACGCACACTAATCTGCCCCATTCGACATACGTCCCAGCTCACACGTACACTCGAATGCACTAAGTACACACATGCACTTCCACACTTAGGTACACACTGCCCAAGTTCATTCACAACCTAACCCATCCTTAGGCTGCCCAAATTCATCCGTCCAGCCCATCTAGACTTTGTGTCGACATCCGCAACACTTCACCAACCAAGCTGCCCACCATCCTAGCAAGTCGGCACCATTTTGGCAAGATGTACGCACGCATCGATACGTCTCGGCAGCCATGATCTAAGGGTCTAACAAACCACCCCCACAAAAACTGGACGATGTCCTCGTCGTCGTTGAGGCTGCTCCCTTAAATCTGCCACGAACTTTCCTCCGATTTGAGGCCCTAAGACTCGGCCATTCCTCCTCCCAAGGATCTACAATGACACAATCAACCACCATCGGGATCCCATTATTTTCAGCAAGAGTAGGATCATTCCCACCATGAATTTCAGCCACTTCCTGTGCCTTTTCCTCCTGCACTCCAAGTCCAGCATCAAATTTAATCTCCTCTCCAATCTCCTCATTCAAAGCTTTCATATCATCAATTTTGCTTTGAATTGCAGCCACAAACTGCATTAAATTAACCTATGCAGTGTCTTCACCATCACTCTCAGGTTCAGCCATCAAAGCATTCAACTTATCTCGTTTGGGACAAGTCCTTCATCCGGTGGTCGCCATCACAAATGAAACAGCCACGGTTCCTGCCACCTGCATCAGATTTCTTAGTGGACATATCCGTCTCTTTTGGCTCTTTATTTTCATTGTTTTTCTTCCAAGGCTTCCCCTCTTTGCCCGCACGATTTCTGTCCTTCTTCCTACTGCCTGTATCTGCCTCGTCGCCCGACTCTACGAATCCAACAGCCTTGAAGTCCACCAAACGATCAGCACCCGCAATGGTAGTGGACAAGGTTTGCACCCTCTGCCTCCGCAATTCAGCCTGCGCCCAAGGCTGTAATCGTGGCATGAAATTGAACAACTTGTCCTCCTCGGACATATCACGTACATCCAGCATCAAGGAGGTAAACTCCTACACAGACTCACGAACTGATCCACCATGTTTCAGTTTCCTCAATGTATCCCTTGCAATCCAGGAAGTGTTGCAAGGCATAAACTGCTCCCTCAATTCCTTTTTCAGCACATCCCACGTATCGATCCGACCCCGGCCTGCAAAGAAATCATCGTTCACACGAGATCTCCACCACAGCTTTGTGTCCCCAGCCAAATACATACTTGTGATCGACACTTTCTCACCATCAGGAACATGTGCAGCCTGAAAATAGGTCTCCATGTCCCATAGGAAATTCTCCAATTCCTTGGAACTTTTCGCACCCTCAAACGGTTTAGGATCTGGAACCTTCACCTTTGAAGCAAGCCTTCCATCTGCCCCATCAGATCTGAAAGCCCGTTTCAGCACCCGTAAATCATCCAATAGGCCCTCAATTTTGAAATCCATTGCCTCCTTCAAGTCACCAACTTCTTCTTGAGAAGAGACGATCCGGGATTCCACCAAAGAGGAAAGATCAGCCACTGATTTTTGGATTTCCACCACCTTCGAGTTCATGCCATCAAGGATTAATTCATTTTCTCGTATCCTCTGAAAAATGGCAATCACCTCGGATGTTTCAGGGGGTGAACCCAGCAGTTCTTCGATCCGTCTGACCCGCACGTCAAGACCAGCAACCGTCTCATGATTTTACCCAGCCATCACATTACAAAATCGACACCAGAACCCACAGCAGGGCTCTGATACCAACTCTCACAGGGTAAATTTCTAGACTCGAATTTTTCGCCCCGTGCGGCACTGCGTACAGCCCAACAAACGCCTCGCACTGCACTCGCCCGTACCACAGTCAGCCCTTCACTCAGACTCCTCAACGTTATTAGATTGATCTCTCCCTCACCAACACTCGTGTTTAGTTTATAGGAACGTATGAACCTTGCTGCCCATTTTTCATATATGTTTGCACAACGGAATTATGTAAATAGACAACACACAAGCATACAGGAACTCACCCCAACCTTATATAAATCACTCACAATTTTACAAGGATGCAAAGGCTCATACACAAGACCATCTAAAATCTGATGATTGTAAGGCTCAAGGCTGCACTCATTTTATAGGACTAAAATTCGTATAGGATGTGATAGACAACTCCCCCATCACTAGGATTGCTAATCTAAGCCGTCAGATTGCTTCCAAGTCACCACTTGTCATCCATCCAACTTGTCCAGCATTTTCAGGTAGTTTCCAGCCTTAAACTGCCCCAAAACTACCCCCTAACTGCCTAGAACTCCCACAAAACTGACCCACAGTTAGATTAGTAAATCTGACGGGTCGCCCCACCCGTTGCACGGATCAGGTGCCCCGTGCGCCCAACTGCCATCCATAACCGCCCGTATGCACGCCCGCTTGCACACACTGCCCATCTGTGTGCACACGCATCCACCCGACGCGCATTCGTCCGCAACTTTGTGCATCTGTCCGTATACTTTCGTATCTGTGTGCATCTGTCCGCATCCGTATACACTAAAACTCATCTGACGTGCACTGCCCGCACTAGAACCCGCACGCATTCATCCGACGTGCATTGCCACAGTCTTGCACGCATTTTCCATCCGTCGTGTGCATGCCCAAATACTTGCACGCACACTAATCTGCCCCATCCGACATACGTCCCAGCTCACACGTACACTCGAATGCACCAAGTACACACATGCACTTCCACACTTAGGCACACACTGCCCAAGTTCATTCACAACCTAACCCATCCTTAGGCTGCCCAAATTCATCCATCCAGCGCATCTAGACTTTGTGTCGACATTCGCAACACTTCACCAACCAAGCTGCCCACCATCCTAGCAACTCGGCACCATTTTGCCAAGACGTACGCACGCGTCGATACATCTCGGCAGCCACGATCTAAGGGTCTAACAGTAGGTACTATGATACCATGAGAAAAAAAATTTTAGTCCCATAATTTATTGAGTGTCCGTTTTTTGTCCAAAAATTTAAATTTTTAGATTTTGGTCCTGTAACTCTTAGAGTTTGTCCAATTTTGATTCCAAAAATTTTTAACTTTTCAATTTGATCCCGTAACTCTTAGAATTTGTCCAATTTTGATCCCATTGTCATCTTCACACTCGTCTGATGTTCAACAGGAACGCTTGCAGTGAGGGGCGCTTATTCCCTTGGCTGGTCCCTCTTTGAACTTTGCTGGATCGAATTTTATTCTGGATAATTTGACGCCCAAGTCTAAGGAACTGGCACTCGTTGCGAGTCGTAGCTGAGCTGATCAGTTGGAGGATGAGGAGAGTTTGCATCCGTCGAGGCACGACTTTAAATCTTGTACTCTTTAAGGATTTGAATAACGAATACTTTAGGATTTGAGTTGTAAGAATGATGTTTGGTTTTCTTTACGCCTTGTACTCTGGGTGTTGCTCGTGGAGGAATTCTTAAATGGTTGCACTCTTTTTCTCGTACGTCCGGTTTGTCCACAAGGGTGGTTTACAGCGAGGTTTTTAATGAGGCCCGTTTAACTAATTTTTGTCCTTTCTTCTCCCGGGTTGTGGGTCCTCTTTTTTCTTCTTCTTTTATATATAATACCCTTATTTCTCCAAAATATGAGATTTAAGAAAGAAACTAATCTGCAAATACGAGTAAAACTAAACATAAAAATACTCAACATTCATGTCCTCATATAAAATCCTATCTAAACATTCTGGTGGTATTCCCTGCCAAGAGCTCTCCGAGTGTGTTCGTGCTAAGACGTGAGCTGTCCGGTTTCCCTCTTTAAGAATATGTGAATAAATGATCTCCAAGTCCCCTTTTTTGCGAATAAGGTTATTTTATTAAGGAAAAGAGAAAAATTGAAAAATTGCAAATCTACAACACGGGTTAGAAGAAATGTGAGGGCGCCCACATGCCTCGTTAAAATCTAGAAAAACCGGTCGTAGGAAAAAGGGATTGTAACCTGCGAATTTTCTTCACAAATATTGGTCCCTTAAAGTGGTCAAGGTCTAGAGGGAAGGGGGGTGAATAGACCTTGAGTCAAAATCAAATTTTCAAACCTCTTCAAAGAGGGAATTCTAGAACCTTACAGTAGCCTCTTTTAAGTTCAAAATAATAAGTCTACAAGAGTTTTAGAAACTGGACCTAAAAGGTTACAACTGTGGACTTAAGAAGTCTGCAGCTGCAGAGTTCCAAAATTTGCAAATAAAAAGATCACTTGTAGACAAAATATCAGAGGGATTCTCACAATTAAAATTGTATTGAGAATACTCTAATGTGCAGCAGAAAATAAGTGTGTGTTAATGAAAAATAATATAAACAAACTTAACAGCTGAGTGACTTAGATAAGTCTACAGCTGTAGAGTCAGTTTTTCTTTGTGAAAACCACAAAGTTTTATGCACTCAGATTTACAAAGAATATATGTAACCAATAAATTAAATATGCAGAACAAGAATTTAAATAACAGAGAATAAATAGAACAAATTTATAGTGGTTCAGTGTGTATAAAAAAGACCACCTACATCCACTGTTACACCACTCAGGTGCCAAATTCACTAAGATGAGATCACTTAGATTAATACAAGTAGTTCCCCCATAGAACTAGGTTCACTCAGATTCCTATTCTAACAAGAGATTAAACTACCCTATTCACTCAGAATATAACTAACAAAGAATTTACAAAACCTCACAAAGAAACATCTACACTAAGTAGAAATATAAAATAGGTGAGGGAACAACAACAAAATAATGTGATTCTTTCTAAGAAAATCCTAACCAACTATCCTATGAATCACAATGAATAAAAAAAAATAAAGCTCTCTCAGAAATTTAGTTTGCTGTAGACTTGCTTAGGCAGAATGCTTGTATGCTCAGGGTTGTTGTTGTTGCTTCCTCTGAGGACTTCTTCTATTTATAAATTGAGTGGTGTGACTTATCCGTTGGGGAATTCAAATTTGAAATCTGGATAAGGCTCCTCTCTCCCCATTTGGCATGTGTGAAGTGGTCCTCATTCTTCACACAGGATAGTATTGATTGTACTATTGTCCTTTTCTTCAGAATTCTGGCTGTCTTCAAACTAATTTCCATTATCCTCCAGAATTAAGAAAATATCCTCCACTTAAGTACATTTTAGTGAGTGCATGAAAGCTACACTAATAGTGCTTAATAGTCTTCACTATCTTCAAATAATTTATGTCTTGTACTTTCTCTTCAAACGGTTCTTTACAGCTCACTACAAAAAAGTTGAGAATTCGTGACGAAAAAATTCATCACTGAAACATCATTTTCGTCACAATTGATACTTGGTGACAAAATTTTTCATGGCACAGATCGTCATTTAATGTAAGTGGTATTATGTAAAATGTGACGATGTTTTAATTCGTCACCAAAAGAGCATCCTTTGGTGACAAAAAAGCCATTGTCACTATATCTTTCCATCTATGGTGATGCGTAAAGTGTCACATTAGGCATCAAAATTTCGTCACTTAATAGGTTGTTTCATCACTAATAGTTAAATTTTACATGACGATTTGTTAATTGTCACTAAAAAGTAATTTTTTTTGTGACGATTATCCTTATATAACTTAATTCGACAAACTTTAGTGATGTTAATTTTGTCACAATTAGATTAATTATTTCGTCACATTTTGTATATTCGTCAAGAAAGAGTTAATATTTGGTGATGAAATATTTGGTCGTTGTTATATGTGTGCATATATAATGACGACAAAATTTGTCACTAATTAGTATAATTTAGTCACAAAATTATTATTCTCGCTAAATGATGTGGAAATTGTGACAAATTATTTTCGTCACTGTAGTATACTATTTAGTGATGAAAATAATAAACATCACTAATAGTTCAGATGTGGTGACAATATATTTATTGTCTTATTTCAAAAAATTTGTCATGAAAGAAATGCAGAAAAATAACAAAAAAATTGATCGTGGTTTTATATATAGATATAATGACAACTAAATTTCGTCATAGAAAATTAGACTTTAGTGACAAAATATTAATCGTCGTTAAAAGATGTGAAATGGTGACAAATATTTCTGTCATAATAAAATATTATTCAATGACGATGATAATAATAGTCACTAAAGAAATTGGTATAATAACGATGTATATCGTCATGATTAGTTAACATACAATGACAATATTATTTCATCATAAAAATAATAATATTGTGACTAATTTATTTTATCGTCAAGTAATTACTTTTATTGTCAATTTATTTAAATTTTTATATTTATTAAATTAATAATAGTACTAGATATATTAATTTCAATTATTAAATAGTAAATATTACAACAAAAATTAAATTAATTAAAAATAAAAAAAATTAAGGGTGCGACTATTCATACCCCAATTGTTAAATATATTCAATTTAAAATAAAAAATTAATTTAAATTACTAAACATACCCCATTTTTTATTAATTTTTTTTTTCATTTTTGACCTATTCTTCTCCTCTCTCAATTCATGTTAATGATCCACAGTGTGTCGCCATTTTTAAGAAATGAGAACTATAATTTGCGTGTCATTTTATCTGTTGCAACCGAATAAAATTTTAAAAGAATTCACTAGACGAAAGCCACGTCTTCTTCTCCATGCTCCTTCAGATCTCACAGAGCTTTATTTTTTTCCGCCTGAAAATCACAATTTTCCCCATAAAAAATTCCATAATTTCCAACCTCTGTATCGTCGTGGAAAATATATAATTTAGATTAGTTTGATGTCACTAACAAAGCATAAAAAATGAGATTGAATTGATTGTAGAACTGTAGAATAATTTCAAAGATGATTGGACTCCATGAATATAGCAGTTAGGACGTGAGAGAGATGAAGACTAGGTCTAAATTTAAAAAAAATTAATAAAATATGGGGTATGTTTAGTAATTTAAATTAATTTTTTATTTTAAATTAAATATATTTAATAATTGGGGTATGTTTACAGGAATTTGGGGTATGAATAGTCGCACCCAAAATTTAATTTGTATTAACAAAAAAACTCCATAAATAGAAAGCAATCAACAATAAGTGTTATCAATACTACATGAAATAATAAACTAAAAAAACCAAAGTCTTATATATTTCTAAAACTAATTTCCATGATATTATTCCTTTTTGCACTTCAATCGACGATGATGAAATCTTCTCCTCTGTAGATATCACCTATAAAAAAATATTATATCAGATGACTTTTCTAATTTAAATAGCAAGTCAAATACCTCACAATATCATAATAAGCCTCAATCACATCAGTTTCGAGAAAGATATAGACTTCCACGAAATAAATTTCTGAATCCAAAGAAGCATTTTAGGAACCATAGTACAGAAATCACAAGTACAGAAAAAATGAAAGTGAAAAACCCACAAATCAAAAGTATAAACCAATTTAAAACACCATAGTAAAGGAAGCCTTAAAGACTTCGCACATTATACACCATAGTAAAGGAATCCTTAAAGACTTCACACATTATACACCATAGTAGGAATTTCATATGAATCTTTCTCAGCTGACAGCCTATCATTGTGTGTTCACCATATTTTTAATAATTTTTGGTTTTTTTATTAGAATAAACTTATTGTAATCTGATTCATCTCAGGTCTAACTTATGGCAAACATCTGAACTCTTAGATTGCACAAGAGTTTTCAGTTTTAAGCTTTTTCATTGGACTATTGCATACTCATTACATTTATCTTCTTTTACACCTGATTCATCTCAGGTCTAACTTATGGCAAACGTCTGATTCATACTACGTAATCAGTTTAACTCGTGCTATGAATATGATCTCAAGTGAACTAAATCAGAATAAGTCGTAAAAAACTTCATAATCTTCACCGTTTCAGTAAAAATCATGAATCAATTTCACCTTAAAGTTTAACCATTATTTTTAGTGAAATTCATATTTTATTTCATCTAATGCGCCAGAGTTCGATGATTTATGAAAAAATAGTGAAAATAGTACAACAATCAAAAACCACATATTTATGATAAGTAGCAGAATAAAGGGCGGAATTGACGTCTTATATAAACTGCTTCCGACACAATTCCAATATTTCCAAAATTATGGCAAAACATACAATTTTAACCCTAAGTTTCTCAACCAAAATAATCATATTATTATAATTTATCAAGAACAAAATATCTTAATTTCTATCGAATTTGATGAATGATGAATGAATACCTAATTTCTGGAGATACTCCATGAAAGAATCTTCCTCAATGAATAAGATCGGGCAAGCACAGTAATTGATTGGGCAGCAGGGGATGATCGAAATGGCTCAGCACTAGTCTTTCGAAGCATAATTGCTTGTGATAATCAACACCATGGCTACTGCTCATAGCCTCCATTTTGTTTAGTGAACAATCAATTTTAAACCATCATTTCCAAATCTAATTTTGTTATTTTTTGTCCATTCACAGGGACGCCTAATTTTTAGTCACAAAATCGCAAACCGTTTGCAAAAAATAATTTTGAAACCCTAATAAAATATAATCACATTCAATTATACCTTCAGTGGACAGTGTGGCGTGGCGGTGGACGGCAGGGGGTGCGTTGCGTGTGGCAGCGAGGCTGCGACTGTGTCTGATGTAGCGCACAGGCGTGGGCGGCGCCGGCGGTTGAGGTGGAGGAGGCTGCGATGCCTGATCGCTGAAAATCAGTGGTAATGACTGAGGAAGAAACAAGACTAGAGTATAATAGATGGTACAGTGTGGGTTTTTGAAATTTTAGGTTTAGATATAGGTCTCATGGGCCATTAATGAAATCTTGGCCCAACTTTCTCATTTATTTATTTTATTTAAACATTTTTATTACAAGATGATGTGCTAATTTTATTTGGTGCACAACTATTTTTATAATATGAGATTACACATAAAAAATAAATAAATGAGTGTGATCTTAAATAAAAATGTATACTTTATTAATATTTGTAAACATGCATAATTTTTTAATAAATATATATTATATTTTTTTGTAAAATAACAAATACAACTTTCTTTTAATTATTTAATCAGAATTTTATCAATTTTATTAGTTTGTCAATCGTGACTTCTGATGATATAAAAAAAAAATTTAATTTAAAAAATAAAAAATAATTAAGAATTTTGTACTGATTGTCTCATTAAAAGACTATCATTTATCAAAATACATGTGATAAATTTTAAAGATTATCCATGTAATATTTTCTACACTTTATTCAACAATAAAAGAATACACATTTTTATATAAAAATAACAATAATAAAAATGAATATTATATATATTTTATATTTACAAACCGTGCAGATGCACGGGTGATATACTAGTGGGATAATATTAGGAGGAAGATAGACTTTGATTTTTATATTTGATCTTTATTTTCGAATTTATTTAGTAAAATTAGTGGAGGGAAAGTGAGAGCCAATTTTTTGCGTTCATTTTTAATGAGAGAAATTTTATCATTATTGTTTATTTTTCTGTTTAAGTGTCCAAACAAGAGTACAATAACTAATTTTGTTTTTTTTATATCTAATCTAAGTAATTTAAAACTAAAATAGATAATATCTTGCAAAACTTTTATTTTTAGTAGTAATTTAAAAATAAAAATTAACGAAATAACATAATAGTAATACTCTTTTATGAGTATGGTACTAGGAAATAACCTAATAATATGTAATACTAGACTGAGTAGTTCCTAATATCATCCTCATGTTGGGGAATTAAACGCGGATCTATTCGGGATTTACGCTAAATACAAATTTAATCCTACAACTAATATCATGATTTAAACACAATTAAATCAAATAATTGTATACCCAACAACAGGCTTTGCATGCAAAACATATGAACAAATAATATCATGTAAAGCCCTAAACATGCAGAACTAAGGGATTAGTGAATTATACCTCTTGGAGAAAAGGCAGTTTCTGAGACCAAAAACGTCCTTTGTTCACTTGGTGAAAGGCACTTTTAGAGACAAAAGGCGTCCTTTGAGATCCTTTAGGAGAATGGTATTGTTAGCAATAAACTTGAAGGCGTCCTTCTTGAGACCCTCAAATTGATTAACCCAAAAGCCTTCTCAAGTATTCCCTCGTCCTTTTTCATACACCCGGTGGGAGGCCATACGAACTATCACAACACAAGGAAAAAGAATAATTTTGTTGCCCTCACTGTGATTTTCGAAAATCACATATCATCATAATAATTATGAAGTCTTTTATCATCCCATATTTATAATGAGAATACAAGATCTTGAATATCTTGAATATCTAATATTTCAAATCTTGATTATCATGAATATCAAATATTCTAATCTTGAATACTAAATATTCAATTCTTGATATTTTCTTTTCATTATTTTCGAAAAATGCAATATATATATAATTCCATGAGATCTTGGTTTTATTAGATATTCTTGTATCCAAGATACATATCTATTTTTCATAAAACCTCTCACTATTTTATTATATATATATATATATATATTCTAAAATTAATGTTAAGTTGGGCCCAAAATTATTTCTTTTATTTTAATCACATTATTCATTGTTGTAAATTTAATTGGGCTACTTGAGGGGCCTTTAGGAGAATTAAGATTGGACCTCCTAATGGGCCTTGAATTCTAAAATTGAGCCCAATGTCATTCAACCCATTAACATTAATCTCACTCCACTATAGGATTAATGTTGCACTATCCATCTTAACCCATATTACAATCATATGGCTCCCGGTCATTATTTCCCGTGTTTAAGATTCTCTTGTCCGTTAATTAATCATGCCACTGAACGCTTTAATTAATTTAACATCTTATCCTTGGAGTAAGGACAGGGAAACAAATTCCACTTGCAAGATTTAGTATGACGAACGTTTAGAGCCCACCAAGGGGACTAATCATGCAAGATTTTCCAAGCACATGTTCCTCTGTATTAAATCTTAGCAACTGTCATATTCTCAATGGTATCACCCAAGATGCAAAGTATTGAGTCTTATTGACTCTCTACCCATAACAAAATAAAGTGCCACTCATGGATCACACACAGTCCTATTTAAGAGACAGAGGTTTAGAAATAAACGACCACTGAGGTCTAATTCTTCATCCCATAAATCAGTACGGAAAAATTACCTCTCTGTAGGTCCTCTTCAATGCATCATCATGCACTAGTGCAATCCCTTAGTCAAGATAAGCCAATCTGGGATCTACACATCAATCGTTTACCAATGGGGTGTTCAAAATACCATCTAGGTTGTGAATTTAGTACTTGTTACAAGAAACTGATAATGTGATCTTGCTGTGAGTTATCCGGGGATCACCACATTTATCTATAGTGTAACTTGTACTATTATATGAACGGATTGCAATAAATAAATAACATTCATATTTATCTAAAGCACAGTGATAAAAGATTTATTTCAGATAAAGCTCAAAGATTCAGTTTAGTTATACAAAGTAAAAGCATACTTTCTAGTATAACCCTAACAATCTCCCACTTATACTCGAAGTCTGCTTTTAAGTATACTACAACATATCTATATGCTACACATGTCCTAATAATTTCTCCCACTTATACTCAAAGCAAATTGGCAACACACTTAACTCTCATTACTCCCACATGTCTCTCGAATGTACATAGAGGCAGACACTTTGTGAGAGAATTAACTAGGTCATCTTCCGATGCGATCTTTGCCATATCTTCATCTCCTCTCTTAACGATTTCTCATCTAAGATTGTATATCCTTAAATGTGTTTGTTGGCCTTGTGGATTCTTGGTTCCCTTGAATTCGCAACTGCCCTAGCATTACAATACTAGACAAATTCAAAATTTTATCCAAGTCCACTTAGAAGATCTTGAGCCAAACCGATTCCTTCACTACTCCATAAGCAGTTACTGATTCGGCTTTCATGGTAAAATCAGTGAAGCACACTTCACCATATCATGGCTCCTTCCCAAAATGAAACACATTACCCGAGGTAGATCTATATGCAATTTATATCAGATTGGAAATTTGAGTCCGAATAACTAACGGGGATTAGACTATCTGACTGATAAACCAACATTCTATCTCGAGTTCGCTTGAGATATTTCAGAATGTTTTTAACAGTCGTCCAATGCTCTTTCCCGGGGTTACTTTGATATCGTGCTACCATGCCTACGACAAAGCAGATATCCGGTCTCGTACATAGCATATCATACATGAGGCTTCCAACTGCCGAAGCATATGGGATGCCTTTCATGCGATCTATCTCTTCTTGTGTCTTCGGACATATCTCTTTCGATAGATGAATTCCATGTCTAAAAGGTACAAAACTTTTCTTGGAATTCTGAATGCTAAACCGTTTCAAAACAGTATCTATGTATGAAGCTTGCGATAAGCCGATCATTCTTTTCTTGCGATCTCGAGTAATCTTGATCACTAAGACATGACCGGCTTTCCCTAAGTCCTTCATATCAAACTGATTTGACAACCATACCCGCACGTCTGACAACACAGCCACATTATTTCTAATGAGCAAAATGTCTTCTACATATAGTATCAAGAATACCACGGCAGTTCCGACACATTTCTTGTACACAAAACTCTCAAACTCATTTTGATCAAAACCATAAGATTTTATTACTTGATCAAAATATTGATTCCAAGCTCACGATGCTTGCTTAAGTCCGTAGATAGACCTCTTAAGCTTGCATACAAGGTGCTCTTGGCCTTTTTCAATAAAGCCTTCGGATTGATACATATAGATTTCTTCTTCAAGACTTCCATTAAGGAAAGCTGTCTTGATATCCATTTGCATAGACCCCATCTCTGCTTTCATTACTGTTTGCCAAGAATCTGCATCCTTGTCTTGGAGTGCTTCGTCGTATGTCCATTGGTCTAATTCATCTTCCCCGGGGACCAAGTCAGACGACTATCCCACGAACATGAATCTCTCGGGTTATCTCACAACCCTCCCACTACGACAAGGCTCCCATTGTGTTGGTGTGTCACGTGGTACATCAACTTGTACCTTTGGTATAGGATTAGGCCCTCTAATTTCATCTAAGGTAATCTCACTCTTGGGCTTTCTATTGTTCACATAGTCTTCTTCCAAGAACTTAGAATGCGTACTAATTACGATTAATTGGTCCTTGGGACTATAGAACATACCCCCTTTCGTTCCTCTAGGGTATCCTACAAACAACCTCAATTCCGAACGTGGATCCAATTTTCTGGCTTCCTTATCCAACACATATGCCGGACACCCCCAAATCCTTATGTGTCTCAAACTAGGCTTATGCTCGGTCCACAATTCTGTGGGAGTTTTAGGAACCGATTTGGATAACACCAAGTTTAGAATGTGAGCCGTTGTTTCCAAGGCATTGCCCCAAAATGACTTGGGTAACTCCGAATAACTCATCATGGATCTGATCATTTCTAAAAGAGTTCTCTTTCTTTGTTCCGCAACCCCATTTTGTTGAGGGGTATCGAGTGCGGTCAATTGGGATACAATCCCTTCACTTGACAAGTAGGTCAAAAATTTATTGCTGAGGTATTCGCCCCCACAATCCGATCTTAGGAACTTGATACTCTTTCCCCTATGTTTCTCGGCCTCGGCTTTGAACTCTTTGAATTTATCAAAGGTTTCCGATTTACGCCGCATAAAGTAAACGTACCCATATCTTGAGTAATCATCCGTAAAAGTTACGAAATACTCAAAACCTCCTCTAGAGTGAACTGACATTGGCCCACATACGTCAGTGTGAACGATTTCCAACATTTCACTAGCTCTATTCCCCTTGGCCCCGAAGGCCCTCTTGGTCATTTTCCCCTTTAAACAAGATTCACATGTTGGAAACGGTTCAACATGGAGAGACTCCAACGAGTCGTCCGCCACCAACCTTTGAATTCTCTTTAGATTGATATGACCAAGTCTTAGATGCCATAGAAGTGTTTCGTTCACGGTTGAAGAAAATTTTCTTTTCTTAGAAATGGTCGATGTGTTATAAGAAGCATTTTGTGTATGGTGTGCACTTTTAATAGTGTAAAGATTATTCACTAATGTTCCCGAGCAGATGAACTCATCGTTTCAAAAAATAACAACCATATTATTAAAAGAAACTGAGTATCCATCAACTTACAATTTAGAAACTGAAATTAAATTCTTCCTAAAACTGGGAACATAAAAAACATCTTTTAAAACTAAAACTCTATCTTCAAAAGATAGGTGCACGTCTCCCATTGCGACAGCCGCTACCCTCGTAGCATCGCCCAATGTGATGAGGATCTCATTCGCACTAAGTTGTCGGGTTTTCCGGAACCCCTATAAAGTGAAACATACATGATCAGTGACTCCCGTATCCACTACCCAAGAATGGGAAGCATACGCCGCTAAACAAGTTTCAACAACAAGTGCATGAGAATTACCTTTCTTCCCGGCCTTCTTAGGCTTGGACAGGCCGTCCTCCAATGTCCTTTCTCACCACAGTTGAAACACTTCCCTTTGGTAGCTTTCTTGACCCCTTCCACATTAGTCACCTTACTCTTAGCTTGGTTCGGGCCTTTGGTCTTCTTCTTCTTCTTCCCACCCTTCGGTGTGGAAGAAGTCGGACTGCTTGCCACCAAGACTTGAGTTTGGTGTCCCATGAGTATCTCTACCGATACCAAAGCTTGCAAGAGTTTTGCCAACGTGAACTCTTGATTATTCATCATATAGTTCAACTGGAACTGCTCAAAACTTTTCGGTAGAGAATGGAGAACGAAATCAACTTGCGTCTCCGCATCATATTCCGCTCCAAGTACCTCTAACTTGTTGAGGTAGCCCATCATCTTGGGAATGTGATCCCTTACGGGCGTTCCCTCCACCATTTTCAGCGACAACATATCTCGCATAGTGATTTGCCTAGCCGTACGATTCTGATGAGCGAACATCTCCTTAAGGTTTAGCATCATATCAGAAGCGGAATCCATGTCTTGGTGTTGGTGTTGCAACACATTTAACATTGAAGCCAAGATGGTACACCTAGCCATTTCATCGGATTTCATCCACTCCCTATGATATTCCCTTTCGGCAACATCCGCATCATTCGTAGGCATAGGGGGCTTTGGGGTGTCAAGAACCCATTTGTGTTGTTGTGCGGTTAGGACAATAAATAAGTTACGTTTCCAATCAACATAGTTTTCACCTTCCAATTTGTTATCTTTAAGTACTGTAAACAGTGGATTAAAAGGAGACGACATGCTGAACTGAAATAAAACATTCATTGCATCAATACATACATCGATTTGCAAAGATTATCACAAATTTCGATTATGCTTTGTATAAAATATCAAAAAAAATACATAGCATAAATCGGCCGACATCTTAAAACAGTTCACATAAGCCACGATGAGTGTGGACGTTTATACAAACACATTTAAGCAAGTTACAAACAAGAATGGTTACAAACTTTTAATTTCAAAAAATTAATAGTCGGCTCCCACTTGACCATATAATATCGGTAGGGACTCCGGTGGGGAGTAATAAAATGCCAATTTTATACCTAAGTATTAACCATGATTAAATACAGGATTATCACTTCATTTTGAGCAAGCCACTCGATGGGAGGGTCATTACCGCCACTAATAATAATCCACAATCATCCTTTTGGGAATTTGTTCATTTGAGCTTATCTTTTAGCCTATCCGATAGGGAGAGAGGCGCTTGCCAGTGCGTAGCCAAAAGACTTCACAAACAAATAAATCATGGAGGTCAAATAATTCAATTTTATTATCTAGAATAAAATATCGAATTATATTTAAAACATACTTAGTTATTTTCGGAGTTGAGATTTTTCATCACGATATTCATGCAATAGAAATATTTAATCAAATTAAATAAATAAAGCATGCATCAAAACAAATTAAACAAATTGGCATGTTATATCCAATTGTCATGGTTTAATTTCTCGTTTTGACTACAAGATATCATAATCATCGTTCGTCTTCAAATTTTATCATCCGTCTCGATTTAACTCCCACTCGACCGCAATAAAATTTCACCAACTTTGTCTCCGGGCCTTAAAATCGACGTTCTTCGTCTTCGATATCGGTTACAATTTATTTTATGAAAAATAAATAAACCTATCGTCTAGACTAGTCTATTACATAAAAATATACTAGTCTACCCGTGGATTTTCTCACGGGAAAAATGATCCAAACGAATTGGATTTTTAAACCGCATCATCATACATGCATGCATAAAAAAATATTAAATACCATGACAATTGGATACCTGCAAAAAAGATCTATCAATTCTACTATCCAATTTTCAAATTTAATATTAAAACACTTAAATTCCAATTTAACGTATAGAGCCCGAAACCTGGCTCTGATACCAGTTGTTGGGGAATTAAACGCAGATCTATTCGGGATTAATGCTAAATACAAATTTAAGCCTACAATTAATATCATGATTTAAAGATAATTAAATCAAATAATTGTATACCCAACAACAGGCTTTGCATGCATAACATATGAACAAATAATATCACGTAAAGCCCTAAACATGCGGAACTAAGGGATTTTGTGAATTATACCTCTTGGAGAAAAGACAGTTTCTAAGACAAAAGGTGTCCTTTGTTCCCTTCGTGAAAGGCACTTTCTGAGACAAAAGGCATCCTTTGAGATCCTTTAGGAGAATGGTATTGTTAGCAATGAACTTGAAGGCGTCCTTCTTGAGACCCTCAAATTGATTAACCCAAAAGCCTTCTCAAGTATTCCTTAGTCCTTGTTCATACACCCGGTGGGAGGCCACACGAACAATCACAACACAATGAAAAAGAATAATTTTGTTTTCCTCACTATGATTTTCGAAAATCACATATCATCATAATAATTATGAAGTCTTGTATCATCTCATATTTATAATGAGAATACAAGATCTTGAATATCTTGAATATCTAATATTTCAAATCTTGATTATCATGAATATCAAATATTCTAATCTTGATAATCTTGAATACTAAATATTCAATTCTTGATATTTTTCTTTTCATTATTTTCGAAAAATGCAATATATATATAAATCCATGAGATCTTGATTTTATTTGATATTCTTGTATCCAAGATACATATCTATTTTTCATAAAATCTCTCACTATTTTATTATATATATATTTTCGAAAATTAATGATAAGTTAGGCCCAAAATTATTTCTTTTATTTTAATCACCTTATTCATTGTTGGACATTTAATTGGGCTACTTGAGGGGCCTTTAGGAGAATTAAGATTGGACCTCCTAATGGGCCTTGAATTCTAACATTGAGCCCAATGTCATTCAACCCATTAACATTAATCTCACTCCACTATAGGATTAATGTTGCACTATCCATCTTATCCCATATTACAATCATATGGCTCCAAGTCATTATTTCCCGTGTTTAAGATTCTCTTGTCCGTTAATTAATCAAGTCACTGAACGCTTTAATTAATTTAACATCTTATCCTTGGAGTAAGCACAACTCTTCTTTATCATCATACCGGAAACAAATTCCACTTGCAATATTTAGTATGACGAACGTTTAGAGCCCACCAAGGGGACTAATCATGCAAGACTTTCCAAGCACATGTTCCTCTGTATTAAATCTTAGTAACTATCATGTTCTCAATGGCTTCACCCAAGATGCAAAGTACTGAATCTTATTGACTCTCTACCCATAACAAAATAAAGTGCCATGCACGGATCACACACATCCTATTTAAGGGACCGAGGTTTAGAAATAAACGACCACTGAGGTCTAATTCTTCATCCCATAAATCAGTACGGAAGAATTACCTCTGTGTAGGTCCTCTTCAATGCATCATCATGCACTAGTGCAATCCGGGGATCTACACATCAACTGTTTACCAATGGGGTGTTTAAAATCCCATCTAGGTTTTGAATTTAGTACTTGTTACAAGAAACTGATAATGTGATCTTGCTGTGAGTTATCCGGGGATCACCACATTTATCTATAGTGTAACTTGTACTATTATATGAACAGATTGCAATAAATAAATAATATTCATATTTATCTAAAGCACAGTGATAAAAGATTTATTTCAGATAAATCTCAAAGATTCAGTTTAGTTATACAAAGTAAAAGCATACTTTCTAGTATAACCCTAACACCTCACAAAAGAGTGATACTATTAGGATTCCAACATCAATACTTGTAAATAGAATCACTATATCATTAATCAAATTGATAATCACACACCAAATCACTAAATTTGTCATAACATGGAGTTTTGGTAAACATGAGGATGTGTGAGTACTACAAGTGGATATGACTAATATAAGTATTACAAGTACAATTTTAACTAGTAGGTAACACAACGAGTTATCTTTTTGTACAACAAGTGTATATCTTTGAACTAATTTTGTCTTTTTATATCTAATCTAGTAATTCAAAACTAAAATAGATAATATCTTGCAAAACATTTATTTTTACTAGTAATTTAAAACTAAAAATTAAGGAAATAACCTAATAGTATTACTCTTTTGTGAGGATGATACTAGGAAATAACCTAATAGTATGTAATACTAGACTGAGTAGTTCCTAATACCATCCTCACAAAAGAGTGATACTATTAGGATCCCAACATCAATACTTGTAAATAGAATCACTATATCATTAATCAAATTGACAATCACACACAAAATCACTAAATTTGTCAAAACATGGAGTTTTGGTAAACACTAGGATGTGTAAGTACTACAAGTGGATATGACTACTATAAGTATTACAAGTACAATTTCAACTAGCAGGTAACACGACGAGTAATCTTTTCGTACACCAAGTGTATATCTTTGAACTAATTTTGTTTTTTATATCTATTCTAGTAATTCAAAGCTAAAATAGATAATATCTTGCAAAACTTTTATTTTTAGTAGTAATTTAAAATTAAAAATTATGGAAATAACCTAATTGTTAAGTACCTTGGTTTAGATTTGTATGTGTGCAAAACAATGTGTTTATTTGATATATTGATATAACACTTGTACTAAGGAAATTGGTGTTTGAAATTTATAGTTGTAAGTGAAGTCTGCTGCTGTATATTTGATCATTATACAGCCAGACATGACCCTACAGCTGTAAGGTTTCTCTACAGCCAATTTTTCTTATTTGACAAGATTCTACAGCTACAAAGAACCGTTTGAAGAGATGGTGCAAGTCAGAGATTATTTGAAGATAATGAAGACCCTTAAGCACTGTTAGTGTAGCTCTCTAGCACTCACTAAACTGCACTTAAGTGGAGATTATTTCTAAGAAATCTGGAGATTAATGAACATTAGTTAAAGAGACAGCCAGAATTCTGAAGAAAAGGACATAGTACACTCAATACTATCCTGTGTGAAGGATGAGGACCACTTCACACATGCCAAATAGAGAGAGAGGGGCCTTATCTGGATTTCAAATTTAAAATTCCCAACGGATAAGTCACACCACTCAATCTATAAATAGAAGAAGTCCTTAGAGGAATCAACAACAACAACAACCACTACAAGAAATTTGAAAAATCGGGACGAAAAAATTCGTCATAAAAACATCATTTTTCGTCACTAAAAATATTTGATGACGAATACTTTTTGTCACAAAGATCGTCGTATTTTGTAAATGTGACGTATTTCAAATTCGTCATCTAAAACAATCTTTTGGTGACGCTAAAGGATATCGTCGCTATACCAATACATCTATAGTGACAAATAAAATGTCACATTTGACATTGAATTTCGTCAATAAATATGGTATTTCGTCATTAAAATTTTAACATTACATGACGAATTTAATTTGTTGTCATAAAAATATTAATTTTTTGTGACGATTATCCATTTATAACCAACTTTATTGAATATTAGTGACACAATTTTTGTTACAATTAGGTTAACTATTTCGTCATATGTTATATATTTCGTCACCGAAGAATTACACTTTAGTGACAAAACTGACCGTAAGTATATGCATCCATATAATGACAACTCATTTGCATCACAAAAAGGTAAAATTTAGTGAAATTTTTTTATGGTCAATAAACAATTTAGAAATGATGATGAATTAATTTTTGTTATGATAATTTTTTATTCAAGAATATAAGTGTTTAAGATAAAGCGACAACATATATTTCAACATCTTTGTATAATAATTTAATGAATTTATACAATGACAGTTAAACTGGTTATCATAAATAAATTAAATAAATTATACTAAAAATCAACAATTAAATTGGAGATCAAAATGTAATTGAATAAATTAACGAAAGGCAACAATCACATTCGAGTTAGAAAAAACAAAAAAACAAAGAGCTACATAAAAAGAACAGAGAAAAACAACAAATCTAGAGATTGTTCTTAAATGACTGCTTCTTGTACTCTTTTCCAAGCTCTAATTATAATAATGGAAGGTCTCCCTCTATAATGTCACCTGCATATAAATTTATATTAGTAATTATAAATATGAAAGAAATGTCCATTAATATTGAATTTAAATGTTGAAGTTATTATTTAGAAAAAAAAAATGAATCTAACCTTGTAAATATAAAGGTCCGTCCCTATAAGCAATTATAGCACAATCCATGTTCAGATTTTAGAATAAAAGTTACGGTCATTCATAATATTGAGAAGTTATATATCAAACATTCTAAATTTCAATACAATTTGTAATGCTCATACTCATTAGTTAACACTTCTAACTCGCCTCTACATTAGAATGGATGTAACTGCCCAAGTGTGGTCAGAAGAGAATATAGTATTTCTCATACGAAGATTAGAGAAATAAATATCAATTCAAGATGTCCAATGACTTTTAATCCAAACAAGACAACATACAAACCTGGGAACATAACTTAGCGAATGTTAATGACCACTTTCAGAATGATTAGCAGGATCCACACCCCTGCCAGCCAAGGTTAACCTACCTGCTTCAACCTAAAATGCAAAAAGATGAGAAAATAGTTAGCTAAAAAGTATTCGTTTAATTTTTACCTTTTGCATAAAGTAAGACATCTAGGGTCCAATTTACAAGGGAAAATAAGCAGATGAACAAAAGAATAGGTATTCCCAACAAAAATCATCCCTCTTCCCAGTTACCATGGTGAACATGTGCTTGCAGTTCAACCAAAAATTTACAAGGCACGAATCTGAAAAACAGTGGTTTTTTCCATAACTAAAACCCCCTAGTAATTCTACATACAAATTTAAAGCAGTTAAACCCCCATGAGAGAGGAACTGATACTCACAATTGGATTAACACAGTTCACAATCTTCAAATTTAGAGACATAACAAGGGTATCTCAGAAGTCAACATAACTCCAAGGATGCGAATCAGCGATCTCCAAAAGAAGTGACAAAATAGCTTCTCATACCATTTGCAGTTGTCAAATCTTAAACACAATTTCATTATGATAAGTTTTAGCTAAAGATTTAAGTACATTCATCATGAATAAATATATCAATATCGTTACTCCCTATAGAAAAAGTTTGTATATACCCTATATTACCTTTAAAATATAATTGATTAGTATTAATAATTTTTATAAGTATATGGATAGAAGTAGCCTTCTTAGTAGCAACCTTCAGTAAGTTTCCTAAGCATCACAATTCACAATTATGCACAGAGACGATATTAGAAATTATCTAACATGGAAAAGAGCTTAGAATCAAAATTCCAACTGCACGAACAATATATCTTAATCAATCATGCTTAATTAACAATTTTGCCCATCTTCTCCTGTTGCTTATATAAAATAATCGAGTACCTGTTTGAGACACTGAACCCAGATATGTGGTCAAGGGCGGGCCATTTCCAAGTCGTGTATAAACCCTATGACCTACTCCTAATTTCGTCCTCCTAATCCTACTGCTACTATTATAATATGTACTTCCCAAAAAATCCTAATGTTTTTCCCCTTAATAACCTACAGCCTTTTATCAGTACGCCAATTGGGCCAAATGACCTTAATATTGAATATAGCATTTTAACTTTGGACCTCCATACCTTAAGAAGCCCAAATCATCTTCACTTCTTCACACGCGGGTTGTGGCACAACTTCAATGGCAGATTTGATTCCGCGGGCGAACAGATGGTTGAAGCTGTGGCAGAGGGTAGCGATGGCGGATTATACAATCTATAAATATATAAAAGCGGCAGTGATTATACAATTGATTTTGCTGGCGAGTGAACAGTCACTCGCTCAACAGTAAAATCGTGACTTGCACTTCCTACCGTAGCCTAATTTTTAGTGAAAAAATCGCAAACCGTTTGCAAAAAGTAATTTTGAAACCCTAATAAAATATAATCACATTCAATTATACCTTCAGTTGACAGCGTGGCGTTGCCGTGGACGGCAGGGGGTGCGTCGCGTGTGGCAGCGCGGAGGCGAGGCTGCGACAGTGTCTGATGTAGCGTACAGGTGTGGACGGCGCCGGCGTGGGAGGAGGCGGCGGTTGAGGTGGAGAAGGCAGCGATGCCTTGCCGCTGAAAATCCGTCGTAATGACTGAGGAAGAGAAAAAGACTATAATAGATGATGCAATGTGGACAAGTGGGTTTCTGAAATTTTAGGTTTAGATCCATGTCTCATGGGCCATTAATGAAATTTTGGCCCAACTTTCTTATTTATTTATTTTACTTAAACATATCTATTTATTAGATGATGTGCTAATTTTATTTGGTGTATAGCCATTTTTATAATATAAGATTACATGTTTAAAGAAAATGATTAAGTGAGTGTAACCTTAAATAAAAGAAAGTGTATTTTATTAATTTTTGTAAACATGCATAATTTTTTAATAAATATATTATATTTTTTTATAAAATAACAAATACAACTTTTTTTATATTATTTAATCAGAATTTTATCAATTTTATTAGCTTGTTAATAGTAACTTCTGATTATATAAAAAAATAAGATTAATTTAAAAAAAATTAAGAATTTTGCACTGATTGTCTCATGAATATATTATCATTTATCAAAATACATGTGATAAATTCAAATTTTAAATTTAAACCGTAGACAAGTTCAAATTTTAGATTTGAACTATAAATTTCCATTTGCTAATACCCTACTTTTCAGAAAAAATGATTGTGCTTAATTTTAATATACAACAAATAAACTATAATATTATATGACAACTCTGATGTCATAGTTAACAATTATTGACCCAATTCACAGTTTGCTTTAGTGACCTATCAAAATATTGGGTCAATAAATTTAATTATTAAATTTATTTTTCTTTCACAATATATTATCATATTCATTAAAGGTTTTTTTCAAATATATTTATTCAATTATTAATTAACATAATTTCTTACAATTAAAATAATGAGACTACATTTATATTATAATTAGTCTTTCTTAAATTTAAATAATGAATAAAATTTCAAAATGATCAAAGGCAATAAAAATATAAATAATAAATTTTCTATTTTTTTTAAGTTATTGTCTTTATTTTATTATTATCCACTTAAAAATAAAATATAAATAATTTAACTATATAAATAATTATGGAAATTATATGCCTGCTAATCTATATATTTTTTTAATTGATGAATAAAAAATGGTTAAATTATATTTGCAATAAAGACGTGGAATATAGTTGCGTAATTAAAAAATGGGATTAATTCTATGAAAAATGCATCACGTTGTACTCAACTTTCCATTTAATCTTGGTCTTCACGATTATTATAAAAAAAACTCAACATTTTACGTAATTTCAATTCGATACATGTTCTTTTATAAGGAAATAACCTAATAGTATTACTCTTTTGTAAGGATGGTACTAGGAAATAACCTAATAATATGTAATACTAGACTGAGTAGTTCCTAATACCATCCTCACAAAAGAGTGATACTATTAGGATCCCAACATCAATACTTATAAATAGAATCACTAAATCATTAATCAAATTGATAATAACACACCATATCACTAAATTTATCATAACATAGAATTTTGGTAAACATGAGGATGTGTGAGTACTACAAGTGGATATGACTACTATAAGTATCACAAATACAATTTCAACTAACATGTAACACAACGAGTAATCTTTTCGTACAACAAGTGTATATCTTTGAACTAATTTTATTTTTTATATCTAATCTAGTAATTTAAAACTAAAATAGATAATATCTTGCAAAACTTTTATTTTTAGTAGTAATTTAAAAGGAAAAATTAAGGAAATAACCTAATAGTATTACTCTTTTGTGAGGATGGTACTAGGAAATAACCTAATAGTATGTAATACTAGACTGAGTAGTTCCTAATACCATCCTCACAAAAGAGTGATACCAACATCAATACTTGTAAATAGAATTACTAAATCATTAATCAAATTGATAATCACACACTAAATTTATCAAAACACGGAGTTTTAGTAAACATGAGGATGTCTGAGTACTACAAGTGGATATGACTACTATAAGTATCACAAGTACAATTTCAACTAACAGGTAACATAACGAGTAATCTTTTCGTACAACAAGTGTATATCTTTGAACTAATTTTATTTTTTATATCTAATCTAGTAATTTAAAACTAAAATAGATAATATCTTTCAAAACTTTTATTTTTAGTAGTAATTTAAAATTTAAAATTAAGGAAATAACCTAATAGTATTACTCTTTTGTAAGGATGGTACTAGGAAATAACCTAATAGTATGTAATACTAGACTGAGTAGTTCCTAATACCATCCTCACAAAAGAGTGATACTATTAGGATCCCAACATCAATACT
>JAPKLY010000034.1:65753-95510 GCA_026898435.1 Prunella vulgaris | reverse complement strand
CACTAAATTTATCAAAACACAGAGTTTTAGTAAACATGAGGATGTCTGAGTACTACAAGTGAATATGACTACTATAAGTATCACAAGTACAATTTCAACTAACAGGTAACAAAACAAGTAGTCTTTTCGTACAACAAGTGTATATCTTTGAACTAATTTTGTTTTTTATATCTTATCTAGTAATTTAAAACTAAAATAGATAATATCTTGCAAAACTTTTATTTGTAGTAGTAATTTAAAATTAAAAATTAAGGAAATAACCTAATAGTATTACTCTTTTGTAAGGATGGTACTAGGAAATAACTTAATAGTATGTAATACTAGACTGAGTAGTTCCTAATACCATCCTCACAAAAGAGTAATACTATTAGGATCCCAACATCAATACTTGTAAATAGAATCACTAAATCATTAATCAAATTGATAATCACACACCATATCACTAAATTTATCATAACATAGAATTTTGGTAAACATGAGGATGTGTGAGTACTACAAGTGGATATGACTACTATAAGTATCACAAGTACAATATCAACTAACAGGTAACACAACGAGTAATCTTTTCGTACAACAAGTGTATATCTTTGAACTAATTTTGTTTTTTATATCTAATCTAGTAATTTAAAACTAAAATAGCTAATATCTTGCTAAAGTTTTATTTTTAGTAGTAATTTAAAACTAAAAATTAAGGAAATAACCTAATAGTATTACTCTTTTGTGAGGATGGTACTAGTAAATAACCTAATAGTATGTAATACTAGACTGAGTAGTTCCTAATACCATCCTCACAAAAGAGTAATACTATTAGAATCCCAACATCAATACTTGTAAATAGAATCACTAAATCATTAATCAAATTGATAATCATATATTATTATCATATTTTTTCGTGTTCAATAAACAAGCTATGCGTAGCTTAGTTGGTGAAAGCCAAGTTATTTGTTGGAAAGGTCATAGGTTCAATTGCCATTGATGTAATCATTTTTTATACTGCAAACTTGATTCAAATAGTTTTATTAAAATACCTAAGATAAGTGTAGTGTTTGGTCCAGTGGTGTAGTTAACCTCTTTAGGTAAAAGGGTCCCATGTTCGAACCTTGATGAATTAAAATTTATATTTTTTGATTTTTTTAATATAATTTATATTTTATTCGGAAAAATTAATTAATGGCAAAAGGATAATAAATAATAAACATCAAATTAAAATAAAAATTATCTAGCTATTTGGTCGTTATTTGTCTATTTGTCAAGTTTAATCGAAAGGTTTTGTGATCGAACCTTAATAAACAAATTTTTTTAATAAATTTTATATTCACAATTTTATTCAGTAAAATCTATATTTTATATGGAAAAATTTATTAATCGTCACCGTATATAAATATTGGTGACAACATACTATGTCACTATTTACTATGAACAATTAATGACGAAACATAAAACCGTCATGCAAATTGAATATTATATGACCAATATTGATCGTCACTAATTAAAATGAAGATCGTTACTGAATAATATTGTGACGAAATAAGTGCGTCATTAAAAAAAGATTAATAATCGTCACTATATATCAATATTGGTGACGAAAGAATATGTCACTAATTACTATGAACAATTAGTGACGAAACATAAAATTGTCATTAAAACATTATATTATATGACCAATATTGATCGTCACCAATTAAAATTGAGATCGTCACCGAATAATATTGTGACGAAATAAGTGCGTCATTAAAGAAAGATTATTAATCGTCACTATATATCAATATTGGTGATGAAAGAATATGTCACTAATTACTATGAACAATTAGCGACGAAACATAAAATTGTCATTAATATTATATATTATATGACGACTATGATCGTCACTAATTACAATGACAATCGTCACCAAATAATAGAGTGACGATTTAAGCGCGTCACCAATTCTTTTGAATAATTAATGACAAAACGTATAGTTGTCACAAAAATACTATTTTTCATGACGTTGAATATCGTCACTAAATATTATGAATATCGTCACCAAAGTTTATTGTGACGAATTTCTTGTTTTTGTCATGAAAATTTCGAATTAGTGACGAAAAAAAAAACCAGTGGCAACAAAAAGAAAATTCGTCACGAATTTTCACTTTTTGGTGAAGAAAATTAAATTTGTCGCTTGTAGGTAACATATTGTGACGAATTTTGTGTCGTCACACAAAATTTCGTCACGGAATGTGTGATTTCCTGTAGTGAACCCTGAGCATACAAGCATTCTGCCAAAGTAAGTCTACAGCCAACAACTTTCTGAGAGAACTTTATTGTTTTTATTCTTTGTGATTCATAGGATAATTGGTTAGGATTTTCTTAGAAAGAATCACACCTTTTGTTGTTGTTCCCTCACCTATGTAATATTTCTACTTTGTGTAGATATCTCTTTGTGAGGTTTTTGTAAACTCTTTGTGAGTTTTTATTCTGATTGAATAGGATAGTGTCTCTAGTTAGAATAGGAATCTGAGTGAACCTAGTTCTAAGGGGGAACTATTTGTACTGATCTTTGAGATCACATCTTAGTGAATTTGGCACTTGAGTGTTGTAACAGTGGATGTAGGTGGTCTTTTTATAGACACTGAACCACTATAAACCTGGTCTATTTACTTTCTGTCATTTAAATTCTTGTTCTGCATATTTAATTTCCTTGTTACATTCATCATCCCTTATGAAATCTGAGTGCATAAAACTTTGTGGTTTTCACAAAGAAAAACTAACTCTACAGCTGTAGACTTTCATAAGTCACTCAACTGTTAAGTTTTGTTTATAATGATTTTCATTAACACTCACTTTATTCCGCTTCACATTAGAGTTTTCTCAATACAATCTTAATTGTGAGAATCTCTCTGATACTTTGTCTACAAGTGATTTGTTATTTTGCAAATCTTTAAAACTCTGTAGCTGCAGACTTCTTAAGTCCACAACTGTAACCTTTGTGGTCCTGTTTCTAAAACTCTAGTAGACTTGTTATTTTAAACTTAAAAGAAGCTACTGTAAGGTTCTAGAATCCCACTTCTTGAAAAGTTTGAAAATCTGGTTTTAGACTCAAGGTTTATTCAACCCCCCCCCCCTCTAGACCTTGACCACTTTAAAGGACCAACACTAATAGTATTACTCTTTTGTGAGGATGGTACTAGGAAATAACCTAATAGTATGTTATACTAGACTGAGTAGATTCTAATACCATCCTCACACAAGAGTTATACTATTAGGATCCCAACATCAATACTTGTAAATAGAATCACTAAATCATTAATTAAATTGATAATCACACACCAAATCACTAAATTTATCATAACATGGAGTTTTGGTAAACATGAGGATGTGTGAGTACTACAAGTGGATATGACTACTATAAGTATCACAAGTACAATTTCAACTAACAGGTAACACAACGAGTAATCTATTCGTACAACATGTGTATATCTTTGAACTAATTTTGTTTTTTATATCTAATCTAGTAATTTAAAACTAAAATAGATAATATCTTGCAAAACTTTTATTTTTAGTAGTAATTTAAAACTAAAAATGAAGGAAATAACCTAATAGTATTACTCTTTTGTGAGGATGGTACTAGGAAATAACCTAATAGTATGTAATACTAGACTGAGTAGTTCCTAATACCATCCTCACAAAAGAGTGATACTATTAGGATCCCAACATAAATACTTGTAAATAGAATCACTATACCATTAATCAAATTGATAATCACACACCAAATCACTAAATTTATCATAACATGGAGTTTTGGTAAACATAAGGATGTGTGAGTACTATAAGTGGATATGACTACTATAAGTATTACAAGTACAATTTCTACTAGCAGGTAACACAACAAGTAATCTTTTCGTACAACAAGTGTATATCTTTGAACTAATTTTGTTTTTTATGTCTAATCTAGTAATTCAAAAGTAAAAGAGATAATATCTTGCAAAACTTTTATTTTTAGTAGTAATTTAAAACTAAAAATTAAGGAAATAAGGATGGTACTAGGAAAGAACCTAATAGTATGTAATACTAGACTGAGTAGTTTCTAATACCATCCTCACAAAAGAGTTATACTATTAGAATCCCAACATCATTACTTGTAAATAGAATCACTAAATCATTAATCAAATTGATAATCACAACAAATTGTCATCGCGGTTTCTGGTTGCTGAATTTCTTGTCGGAGTTCGCCAAATTTCTAGTAGGAGTTCGCAAAATTTCGTCGCGGTTTCTGGTTGCTGAATGCGCCAAAATTCACAATTCACGCAACTTCTCATTGATTCATGCCAAAATTGGGGAGCTAGGGCGAGTATTGGGGATTTTTTTAATCATATTTTTTAAACAATATTAAGAATCCATTTTTTAGTTACAATATATAAAAAATTTACGTGTGTGGGGGTGGCTCAGTTGGCTAGCGCGTAGGTCTTATAGTTCTGAATGGTCTTGAGGTCGAGAGTTCGAGCCTCCGTCACCCCAAATTTTTAGTTATCCACTCTCCAAGAATTTAATTTCTTTTTTAGTTATCAACTTTCCAAGAATTTAATTGGGAGTAATAGGGATTATATTTTATCATATTTTTTCATGTTCAATAAACAAGTTATGTGTAGTTTAGTTGGTGAAAGACAAGTTAATTGTTGGAAAGGTTATAGGTTCAAGTGCCATTGATATATTCATTTTTTATACTGCAAACTTGATTCAAAAATACCTAAGACAAATGTAGTGTTTGGTCACCAGTGGTGTAGTTATCCTCTTTAGGTAAAAGGGTCCCATTTTTTAACGTTGATGGATTAAAATTTATATTTTTCGATTTTTTAATATAATTTATATTTTATACGGAAAAATTAAATAATGGAAAAAAGATAATAAATAATAAACATCAAATTAAAATAAAAAATTTCTAGCTTATTTGGCAAAAAGATAATAAATAATAAACATCAAATTAAAATAAAAATTATCTAGATTATTTGGCAAAAAGATAATAAATAATAAAATCAAATTAAAATAAAAATTATCTAGCTATTTGGTCGTTATTTGTCTATTTGTCAAGTTTAATCGAAAGGTTTTATGATCGAACATTAATAAACAAATTATTTTAATAAATTTTATATTCACAATTTTATACAGTAAAATCTATATTTTATATTGAAAAATTTATTAATCGTCACCATATATAAGTATTGGTGACAACATACTATGTCACTATTTACTATGAACAATTAATGACGAAACATAAAACAGTCATGCAAATTGAATATTATATGACCAATATTGATCGTCACTAATTAAAATGAAGATCGTTACCGTATAATATTGTTACGAAATAAGTGCGTCATTAAAAAAAGATTAATAATTGTCATTATATATCAATATTGGTGACGAAAGAATATGTCACTAATTACTTTGAACAATTAGCGACGAAACATAAAATTATCATTAAAACTTTATATTATATGACCAATATTGATCGTCACCGAATTATATTGTGACGAAATAAGTGCGTCATTAAAAAAAGATTATTAATCGTCACTATATATCAATATTGGTGACGAAAGAATATGTCACTAATTACAATGAACAATTAGCGATGAAACATAAAATTGTCATTAATATTATATATTATATGACGACTATGATCGTCACTAATTACAATGACAATCGTCACCAAATAATAGTGTGACGAATTAAGTGCGTCACCAATTCTTTTGAATAATTAATGACAAAACGTATAGTTGTTACAAAAATACTATTTTTCATTACGTTGAATATCGTCACTAAATATTATGAATATCGTCACCAAAGTTTATTGTGACGAATTTCTCATTTTTGTCATGAAAATTTTGAATTAGTGACAAAAAAATACTAGTGGCGACAAAAAGAAAATTCGTCATGAATTCTCACTTTTTGGTGACAAAAATTAAATTTGTCACTTGTAGGTAACATATTGTGATGAATATTGTGTCGTCACACAAAATTTCATCACGGAATGTGTGATTTCTTGTAGTGGCGGTAGAGTCTTCAACCTTGCAGCTGTAGAGTCCTGTCAATAAGAAAAATCGACTGTAGAGAAACCTTACAACTGTAGGGTCATGTCTGGCTGTAGAGTGATCAAGTATACAACTGCACTTCACTAACAACTATATGTTTCAAACACCAATTTCCTTAGCACAAGTGTTAGATTAATTTACATAATTAAACACATTGTTTTGCACACATCAAAATCTAAACCAAGGTACTTAACAATTTCCCCCTATTTTGATGTTGGCAAAACAAACAAAACAAACAACAGAGACAATAAGATATTGTCTACAAGAAACAGAACAAGAACAAAAAAAAATAAAAAATAGAACAAAGCCAAGCAACAGAAGAGAAGGCTGCAATAAAATAAACAAGGGTTCAAGATACAGCTTACAGTAGATAATTAGACTAAAAACTAAAAAGTTTTAGTGTCTAATCTAGAACAGGGTCTTCATCTTCTTCTGTGTTCAGGGTCAGCATCATCTTCTTCATCATCAGATTCATCTTGTGGCTTTAAAATTCCTTGCTCTACCAGCTTCATGTTCTTCTCATCCTCTTCAAAATACTTCATCAATATCTCAAGTTCATAGGCCTCAAATTTTTCTTCTTCCTTCTTTGATTTGAATAGCCTTTTAGTTAATGGATCTCTCTTAATCTTCCCACCAAGGAGGCGAGCATTGTCTCCTTTGTATAAAGATCCATCAGCCTTCAAGTCCTTGAACTTTTGGAATCTGTCCTTCTTGAGTTTAATTCTCTTGATCACTGTATGCCTGTTGCATATACTCAAGAATTCTTCGCAGAGAATATCAAACTCAGTCTTCATTGTCTTTTCCTTCTCATCTGGATCTTCAGCAGGTATCATGCTCAATGGTTGAACATTCAGAGGTTGAGCAGTGACCACAGCTGTAGATTCTTCCATTTCTTTCTTTCTTTGCTTTTCCATTTCTTCTTTCTCTTTTTCTTCCTTCTCTTTCTCTTCCTTCTCTTTCTTTCTATCTCTTGACTCTTTCACTGTTTGTTCCCAATAACCCAAAGGTTTTTGAGATGTATGAGTTGTAGGTTTCTTTTGAGCTGTAGATTTAGGGAGCTTAATAATCTTAATTTTTTTAGAGCTTCCCTTCATCCGATCGGATTAAGTTCTTTCCTCTAACTGATCACCCAGTCTCATGGACAAGTCTTTAGATTTGGCAGCTTCAAATTCCTTTGCCAAAGACTTTCCAATATTCTTCGCATTTCCAAGAATATTTTCAGTGTTCTCGTCTCCTTCTCTGATTTCTTTCTCAATCTTGCTTTCCCCCTTTTTGCCATCATCAATGTGTGACAAAATGGTGTTAAGCTTGCTCATCAGGTCAATCTTCATGTTCTCATTCCCATTGATCAACTTGGTCATCTCATTTTTCATACTCTTCACTTCAATCTTCAATTGAAAAGAGTCTTCCTTCATCATGTTGATATCAGACTATAGAGATGCAATTTCTCTTGTTTTCAGAATAACATCCTGTCTAACCAGTTCATTTTGAGCTAATAATCTGTCCACAACAGCTTTGAAATTCTTTTCAAGAGTTTTTTTTTCTTCCAGGCTTCTCTCTTCAAATTTCTTCACTAAATCTTCCATTCCCTTCTTCACATTTTGAGAAATGATGGTTTCAGGTACTCTCTTGACTTGCTTGATAATTTCTGCTTCAATTCCTTTCAGTGATTCCTCCATATTCTTCAGTTGAGATACAACTTCCTTAGGTGTCATCTGAAGATTTGAAGCACTATCATATTCTTCAGAATCTCCTTCTCTTATCACCAACTCCTTTCATTTGGAAATTTTATGAGCTTTGGAAGGTGCCAACTCTACAGCTGTAGAGTTTTCAGTGGAAGCCTTCCTCTTGCTAGGAGTCATAACCACTTCTATCTTGTCTGTAGAGAAGTCAACAATGTAATCATCCATGTTTTCTACTTTCTCTCTCTCAAGTGCTGAGTAACTCTACAGGGGAGGAGTTCCATGTCTATATATTTCTTCAAGAGTGAACATGGCAGGAGGAGGTTGATTAAAAATGCTTGTAATGGGGTTGGACATATCGTTAGCATTTTCATCTATCTCTTTAGAGGAATCCTCAACAATTTTCTCATCAGCTTGAGCCTCAAGAGGTACTTGAACATCAGCTTGTACAACCTTAGCTTGAGCACCACCCATTGGTGCATCATCATCACCACCTTCATCATCATCTGGCTTGTGCTCAGGCTCTTTGCAGGGTGAATCAGCTTTTCTTGCTTCCTTTTCCTTCTCTGATTCTGGTTCATCAGGATTTGTTTCTTCAATATTTACTGGATCTGCAGCTCTAGCTCCTGAATACTCCAATAGAATAGCTTCCTTAGCTAAAATAGTTAAGCCCTCAGCTTCAACTATTTGGTGACTACCTTCACCAGTTCTTTGTGGCATCTCCTCTTCACTTTCTGAGCTTACAACTGCAAACTCAGTTTCTGGAAATTCAGCTTCTGGGTCTTTCTCAGATAAAATTGCAACTCTCAAAGCTGCAGCTGCAACTGCTGACTTGGTGATTTTCTGTTTTGTAGACTCTTCAGCAACAATCTGCTTTCCCTTTCCTTTATTCTTTCTAACTTTCTCAGCAATAAAATCATCAAGAAAGTTAGGCTTCATAAGTTCATTCAGATCACTAGAATTTGTCAAGTCAACTACCCACTGGAACAAATTCCTTTCTTCAACTGTCAATTTGTCCAATTCTTCCCTGACTATCCTCCAGTCATCAAATCTTTGCCTTTCTTCTTCAAAACCTTCAACCCTCTCAACTTGAACAACAGGGAGTTGTTCAATTTCAGGTTCAGGTACTTCAGCCTCTTTTTCTTCAACAACTTGCTCTCCAGACTGTACAATTGGCAAGTCTATAGCTGTAGACTTGTTAGCTTCTGTAACTTTCTTGGAATGAAATTTCTTCTGCCTCTTTTCTCTATCAACTTCATCTTCTGAATCAGTTGGTTCATCTACCAACAAAAGTTTCCTTCTCACATCCTTCTTCTTCCTCTCATAATGCTTTAGAGGACTAGCAACTGTAACTTTCTTTCCTTCAGTCTTACTTTTCTTCCTCTTCTTAGGTTTAGGAGCCATAGGAGCATCCACAGCTCCTCTCTTAAAATTAGTTTTCCCAATAATTCTATGAACTAGAATGGGTTCACCTTCATGACCATTGAATAAAGAAAAACCTACTTCTTTCAAAATATAGTTCAAGAACAATCCAAATCCTTTGTTCTTTCCAGTCTTCACAACATCATTGCCAATATTTCTAAGTAAGAGTTCTCCTATATCAATCTTAATCTCCTTAACAAAATCTATCATAAGATCCCACATAAGAATAGTGCCAGTATCATGAGCACCAGTTCTACATAATAAACACTTATCAATAGCTTCATATAAATAGACATACTCAACTGCTAGGTCAGTCTTCTTGAATGTCCTCTTCCAGTTCTTTGAAAATGGCTTATTTGCAGTAAATCTCTTCCAGTACTTCTCATCTTCCTCAGCAAAGTTGAGATTATCATGAGCATCACCTCCAATCCTTAGATGTAGAGCTTTGCAAATATCACCAGCTGTGATATTGACATTCATTTCTTGCAGCTTCACTGATAATGTCTTTCTTTCCACATTGGCTTCTGCATTTCTGTACAGCTCATGCACAATCCTATCATAATAAGCTCCAGGGTTGTGGGTAAGATAATAATGAATGCCTTGATTCACTATATATCTAACAACGTCTTCCATAGCATCAATGGGATGCTTTTTCAGTAGCTCATCAAATTCGAAAAATGCTCCAAAAATAACTTTCATTGCCATGGTGTTCTTGATTTCAGAGAGTAAGGGATGGGGAGTGTTTAAGGTTTCAGGGGGTTTCGAATGTTAAAGTGAGATATCAAAAGGAAGAATGTTCCTTTAAATACCTTTCCTTAAACAATCATTTAAGAACAGGGGTATAACTATCTTTGACCTAAAATTTATGAGTTTTAAAATTTTGAGCCAAAACTTATAATTAAGTTTGTCCAAAATCTAACTCACATAGAATTTAAATTTATTTAAAATGTTACATGTATTTAAACATTTTATTAATTAAAATGCTGAATAAATCCAAAATGTCGGTAACTTAGTGCAAACGTTTCTGAATTTGTAGTGCTCCATTTAATTTTTAGAATTGTACAAAGTACTGTAAATTCCCTAATTAAGTTTGCAGTAGACAATTTTAGAATTTGGAAATCTGCAGTTGTGAGGAATTTCCAGTTCAGAGCTAAGTCTACAACTGTAGAGTTACCAACTCTGCAGTTGAATGACTTTGTAGCTGCAATTTTCCTTTTCAATGAGTTTCCAATTTTCTAGGTTTGTCTTTGCAATTTAGTGATTGTCACAGAGTCTTCTTACAATTCTAACATTCTTAAATTGCCTCTCAATATTGAAAATCTTGATTCACACAAAGGTTTAGTGAAAATATCAGCAAGATTCAAATCTGTATGAATCTTTGTCAATTTCACATTTTTTCTTTCAACATGATCTCTTATGAAGTGATGCCTTACATCTATGTGTTTTGATCTAGAGTGTAAAACTTGATTCTGTTTAATAGCAATAACACTTGTATTGACACAGAATATAGTTGTTTCTCTTTCATCAATCCCATAGTCTTGTAATTGATATTGCATCCATAAGATCTGTGCACAACAACTTCCAGCAGCAATATATTCTGCCTCAGCTATAGAAAGGGCAATAGAATTTTGCTTTTTACTGTGCCATGCCACCAACCTTTCACCTAGGAATTGACAAATCCCACTAGTACTCTTCCTATCAATTTTGCAGCCTACAAAATCTGAGTCAGTGTACCCAATGAGTTCAATTCCTCCTTCTTTAGGATACCATAATTCTAGATTTTGTGTGGATTTGACATACTTGATGATCTTCTTTACTACATTTAAGTGTGATTCCTTAGGATTAACTTGGAATCTAGCACATACCCCTACTACAGATATAATATCAGGTCTGCTAGCTGTAAGGTATAGAAATGATCCAATTAACCTCCAATATTTGGTTACATCAACACTTTTATCATTTTCATCTTTTTCAAGACTCACAGAAGGTGTCATCGGTATATTGGTAAGCCTAGAGCTATCCATTCCAAATCTTTTGATAAGGTCTTGAGTGTATTTAACTTGATTGATGAAAATTCCATCTCTCATTTGCTTTACACTTAATCCCGAAAAGGAAATCAGATTTCCCATCATGCTCATTTCGAATTTTTCAGTCATGAGCTTAGAGAACTTTCTGCATAATTCTTCATTGGTTGAGCCAAAGATTATATCATCAACATAGATTTGGACAAGCAATATATCATTTCCATGTTGTAGTCTAAATAAGGTTTTGTCAACCATACCCTTTTTTAATCCATTTTTGATCAGATGATCACATAGGGTATCATACCATGCTCTTGGTGCTAGTTTAAGTCCATAAATTAAGGGCTTTTCTAAGCTTATAAACCATATCTTCAGCTGTAGATTCCTCAAATCCTGGTGGTTGTTCAACATGCACTTCTTCTGAGAGTAGACCATTAAGAAATGCACTCTTTACATCTATTTGGTAGACTGTAAAGTTCATATGTGCAGCATAGGCTAGAAATATTCTTATAGCTTCTAATCTTGCAACTGGGGCAAATGATTCATCAAAATCTATGCCTTCTGATTGATAATAGCCTTGAGCAACAAACCTTGCTTTATTTCTGGTCACAATTCCATCTTCATCAAGTTTATTCTTGAATACCCACCTAGTTCCAATCACTTTGTGATTCCTAGGTCTTGGAACAAGTTCTCGTACTTGATTTCTTTCCAAACCATTCAATTCTTCTTGCATTGCAATAATCCAATTGACATCTTGCAGTACTTCATGAATATTAGTAGGTTCTGAAGATGAAAGAAATGTTGCAAACATTGCCTCATGGATTTGTTTTCTGATTTTTACAGCATCTGATGGGTTTCCAATTACATGCTCAAGGTGGTGATCTTTCAACCAAATCAAATCTGACATAGGTTCTAGTCTTTGGTCATTGTTCTCTACAGTTGTAGATTCACCTACTGCAGACTCATCAGGTCCTTTTGTTGATGTTTCTACTTCTGTTTGAACATTCTCATAGACTAAGTCTTCAGCAAAAGGTGGTAACTCAACAATTACAGTGCCAAAGTCTTTGTTGATCAATTCTACAGGAGTTTTGATTGCAACATACTGTTGTTGACTTGTGACTATAGAGTTGTCCTCTTTAGAATCTTCAAAAACTTCTTCAGGTGAGCTATGTTGTTCATAAAAAACAACATGATGTGACTCTTCTACAATCATTAATCTCTTGTTATACACTCTGAATGCTTTGCTAACATTAGAATAACCTAAAAAGATACCTTTTATCTGACTTTGAATCAAAAGTCTTGAGGTGTTCTTTTACATTATTCAGTATGAAGCATTTACATCCAAATACGTGTAGATAAGAGATATTAGGAGTCCTTCCTTTCCATAACTCATATGGAGTCTTCTTTTGATCTTTAACAATCAAGCATCTATTTTGAGTATAGCATGCAATACTTGTTGCTTCTGCCCAAAATTTCTCAGGTAACTTTGCCTCAACAATCATTGTTCTGGTTGCTTCCTTGAGTGTTCTATTTTTCCTTTCTGCAACTCCATTCTGCTGTGGGGTTCTAGTTGTAGAGTATTCATGCATTATGCCATAAAGTGAACAACACTCTTCAATAACTTGATTTGTGAATTTTGTTCCTCTATCTGATCTGATCTTCACAATTTTCAACTTCTTTTCATTCTGAATCCTTCTTAACAATTCTGGTAACCGCTGTAGAGTTTCACTTTTCTTTCTTAGAAACACTGTCCAATAAAATCTTGAATAATCATTTGCTACAACCAAAGTATACTTCTTCCCACTTATACTTACAGGTTCTATGGGTCCAAAAAGATCCATATGTAATAATTTAAGTGTTCTTGAAGTACGTGGGCGTGTTTTGCTTTTGAAAGTCTTCTTGATTTGTTTCCCTTTGACACAAGCATCACATAAGTGTTCCTTCCTGAACTTAGTGTTTGGCAGAACTCTTACAAGTCTGTTACTCACAAGTTAATTCATGGTTTTGAAGTTTATATGATTCATTCTTTTGTGCCATTGCCAACTAATCTTCATTGGAACTGTTAGCAAGAAAGCATGTAGTTTCTGTTGTAGAGTTCCACTCCACAATGTAAACATTCCCTTTTCTAGTTCCTGTCAGTTTAATGGTTTGGGATTCAATATCTTTGACTATGCAAGTGTCATGTGTAAAGTCTACAGTGTAGCCTTTGTCACAAAACTGACTTACACTAAGCAAGTTATGTTTTAAACCATCTACCAAGTAAACATCATTGATTTGAACTTTTCCTTTAAGTAGACATCCTGATCCTTTAGCTGTTCCACTGGCATTATCACTAAAAACAACCTTAGGACCTTTGTGTTCCTTCACATTTAGTAGCAAACTTCTATCTCTAGTCATATGTCTTGCACAACCACTGTCTATGTACCAAATCTCTCTTTTGGTGGTTGTAACATGTCCCTGCAAAATAAAGTGAGTTATTTAGAAATCCAGTGCTTTGGATTTCCTCCAGTGTTACTCTTTGCAATCTAAGCCTTTTTAGGAGCTGTAGAGTTGTTAATTCTATAGTTCTTGTTTGATCCTCCTCTTTGAATGCTTGAAGAGGGAGACATATCTGACATATTTCCATTCCAGATTCTATCAAAACTGAGTCTTCTTTCCATATCCAATCTATGAAAGACTTCCTCTTCTGACTGTATATTTGATTCTGCAGTTGGTTTCAGAATCATGTTTTGCAACATGTTTGAAACATCTTCTTCAGTATCTTCCATGATCTCCTTGATCTTCTGTTGTCTTCTTGGTTACAATTCTTTGAATGAATTCAAGAATTTCAAATCTTCTAGTTGTAGGATTAAGTTACAGCTTCTTCAGGAGTTGTTTCTTTGATGAACTTTCTTTCAGGTCTTGGAATTGACTTCTGCAAATATTTCATCCAGACACAAGGATTATATCCTATTCCAGTCAAGTCCTTTGAGTGCCTTTGTTCAGACAGCATCTTCTTCAATTGTTTTGATGACTTTCCAAAACAATCTAGCTTCTTTTGATAATAAGCATTGCTTTCTTTAAGATCAACTATCATAAGTTCTTGAGTTTTGATTGTTTCCTTCAATTCAGCACAATCTACAGCTCTACAACTTGCTTCATTGAAGAGTTCTTCATTGTCAGTTTTCAGACAACTGTAACCTTCTTTCAGTTCTTGTAGTATCCGCAGTTGGTTTTCAGCATCCTGCACTCCAGCTAACAAAGTTTTCATGCGTTCCCTTCTAATATGATTATCTCTTCTAAGATCTTCATTTTCCTCTTGTAGTCTTTTAATTGCACTAAGCATGTCACTGGAAAAATCATTTTCTGTAATATAACTTAATGATGATGAGCATACCTCTTCTTCTTTAGCCATAAGACAGATCAGGGCTTCTTCATCTGAGTCTGTAGAGTCAGAGTCTTCTAAATCTACAGTTGACTTTTGAGAAGAAGAATGACAGTCTTCCTGGTTTTTATCAAACTCAAAAAGTAGTGCTCTAATTTTCCCCTTGTCAAACTTTTTCTTTCTATCTTTTTTCTGATTCTCTTTTCTTTGTCTGTGTACTTCTCAGCTTTGGGATATGGACAATCCTTGATGTAATGTCCTAGTTTTCAGCAGTTACAACATAAATAAGTTGAGTTATGTGTTGTAGATTTCACCTTACCATCTTCCTTTGGTGTGAACTGTTTCTTCTTAGTCCATTTGCCAAATTTCTTGAGCTGTTCTATAAAAAGAGCTAAGTCTTCATCATCAGAATTTGTAGCTGTAGGGTTGTCAACTAGAAGAGTTGTAACCTTACTGCTGTCTGGTTCTTTTCTTCTACTTATGTCAAATTAATAAACCTTCAGGTCTGAAAAGAGTTCAAAGGTGGATAACTTAGATAAATCCTTTGATTCTCTCATAGCAATGACCTTCACGTCCCATTCAGAAGGTAAGCCTCTGAGAACCTTCATGTTCATTTCTCTTCGTGAGTAATCTTTACAAAGTGAGTCTAGCTCATTGTGAATCTCAATGAATCTTGACTCAAACTTTTCAATAGTTTCACCAGATTTCATCTTGAAGTTCTCAAACTTTTGAACTGCTATCATTAGTTTGTTTTCCTTGATTTTTTTAGTTTCTTCACATATCATTTCCAACTTTTACCCTATATCTTTTGCAATTTTACTGTTTTTGATCTTGCTAAACACAATTTTATCAAGTGAATGATAAATAGTGTTCTTTGCAATATTGTCAAGATTGGACCTTCTCTTGTCATCCTCTGTCCATTCCCTTCTGGGTTTGGGGATGATCTGAGCTAGTCTAGCTGACTGATCAGCTGTAGTATTGACCTTCACAATAGGTATAGGGCCATCTTCAATGATAGACAAAATCTCATCATTGATTGCAGACAAATGTGCTTGCATTCTAATTTTCCATTCATCATTGTCCTCAGCAGAGAACATTGGAACCTTGGATTTCACCATCTTGGGAGCCATGCAAGTATGCAGGTGTGTGTTTCAAAAACAAAAGGATCTAGCTATGTACTGATCAAAGCAGTGGCATGCCAACTGCTCTGATACAACTTGTTGGTCCCTTAAAGTGGTCAAGGTCTGGAGGGGTGGGGGTGAATAGACCTTGACTCAAAATCAAATTTTTAAACCTTTTCAAAGAGGGAATTCTAGATCCTTACAGTAGCCTCTTTTAAGTTCAAAATATACAAGATTTTTATAAACTGGACCACAAAGGTTACAACTGTGGAATTAAGAAGTCTGCAGCTGCAGAGTTAAAAAAACGTGCAAATAAAAAGATCACTTGTAGACAAAATATCAGAGGGATTCTCACTATTAAAATTGTATTGAGAATACTCTAATGTTCAGTTGAAATAAGTGAGTGTTAATGAAAAACAATATAAACAAACTTAACAGCTGAGTGACTTAGATAAGTCTACAGCTGTAGAGTCAATTTTTCTTTGTGAAAACCACAAAGTTTTATGCACTCAGATTTACAAAGAATGATAAATGTAACAAATAAATTAAATATGCAGAGAAGAATTTAAATAACAGAGAATAAATAGACCAAATTTATAGTGGTTCAGTGTCTATAAAAAAGACCACCTACATCCACTGTTACACCACTCAGGTGCCAAATTCACTAAGATGAGATCACTTAGATCAATACAAATAGTTCCCCCTTAGAACTAGGTTCACTCAAATTCCTATTCTAACAAGAGATTAAACTACCCTATTTACTCAGAATATAACCCACAAAGAGTTTACAAAACCTCACGAAGAGATATCTACACTAAGTAGAAATATAAAATAGGTGAGGGAACAACAACAAAATAATGTGATTCTTTCTAAGAAAATCCTAACCAACTATCCTAGAATCACAAAGAATAAAAAATAATAAAGCTCTCTCAGAAATATAGTTGGTTGTAGACTTGCTTAGGCAGAATGCTTGTATGCTCAGGGTTGTTGTTGTTGCTTCCTCTGAGGACTTCTTCTATTTATAGATTGAGTGGTGTGACTTATCAGTTGGGGAATTCAAATTTGAAATCCGGATAGGGCTCTTCTCTTTCCATTTGGCATGTGTGAAGTAGTTCTCATTCTTCACATAGGATAGTCCTTATTGTACTATTGTCCTTCTCTTCAGAATTCTGGCTGTCTTCAAACTAATTTCAATTATCCTCCAGAATTAAGAAAATATCCTCAACTTAAGTACATTTTAGTGAGTGCACGAAAGCTACACTAATCATGCTTGAGGGTCTTCATTATCTTCAAATAATTTCTGACTTGTACTTCCTCTTTAAACGGTTATTTGCAGCTGTAGAGTCTTCAACCTTGCATCTGTAGAGCCTTGTCAATAAGAAAAATTTGCTGTAGAGAAACCTTACAACTGTAGGGTCATGTCTGGCTGTAGAGTGATCAAGTATACAACTGCAGACTTCAGTTACAACTATATGTTTCAAACACCAATTTCCTTAGCACAAGTGTTAGATTAATTTACACAATTGAACACATTGTTTTGCACACATCAAAATCTAAACCAAGGTACTTAACAACAAATATTAATAACTCTTTATTAATAATGCGAAAATTGAAATTACAAAGAATTATATGTTTGAATATAAGAAATCAATGCGATTGTTTGGTCCAATCTATATTCGATCCTCTGATTCTTCTCTTTAAGTCTTGACTTAGTTTTGACTTAATTTGCGGATTTCTCAGAGTTGGGTCCGAGGTTGACTTTGGAGTTGGACATTAATTCGAGGGCGTTGAGCCTTGTTTCAAATTAATGATGCCTTTAAAAGGGGCTTTGTTGATATGTCGGAGCTGGTTCGGAGTTGACTTTCGAGTTGGACGTTAATTCAAGGGCGTCGAGCATTGTTTCGAATTTACGTTGCCTTTAGAAGGACTTTGTTGATATGTCGGAGCTGGTCCAGAGTTGACTTTGGAGTTGGACATTAATTCGAGGGCATTGAGCCTTGTTTCGAATTAACGTTGCCTTATGAACAGACTTTTGTTGATATGTTGGAACTGGTCCGAACATGACTTTGGAGTTGGACGTTAATTCGAGGGCTTTGAGACTTATTTCGAATTAACGCTGCCTTATGGAAGGACTTTCTTGATTTCTGGAGTTGAGTCCGATTTGATGTTGAAGATGATGTTAATTTGAAGGCGTGAAGCCTTATTTCAAATTAGTATTTCCTTATGGAAGGACTTTGTTGATTATTCACCTTTGGACTCCCTATGTTGGTGTCGTTGTAGATGAGCAGTGTTGATCGTTCTGGAGGACGTATGGATGAAGTTGATTGGAGGGGCCTCGTGTTGTATTTCTCAAATCGAATGTCGATGTTGATGAAGAACATCGACCGGAGGCTTCGCACCGTGATCCCGGATCAAAACGTCTTATTGATGAAGAATTCGAAGAACGCTCTTGAAGATTGTGAAGAACACCTTTGAATCTTCAAAGATGCCTGAAGTCTTGGATCTTGATACTTCTCTCAAAGCTCTTGATCTTCTTGACACATCGTTGTATATGTTGTTTTGTTGATGATGTCGTTGTTGTAGTTGAACGTTGACTGGAGGGGCTTGACGCCGTGTTTCTCGAATCAAACGTCGTTGTTGATGAAGAACGTCGACCGGAGGCTTCGCACCGTGATTCTGGATCAAAACGCCTTTGTTGATGAAGAACTCGAAGAACGATCTTGAAGCTGTGAAGAACTCCTCTGAATCTTCAAGGATGCTCGAAGAATGCCTTTGAATCTTCAAGGATTCTCGAAGAACGCCTTTGAATCTTCAAGGACGCCCGAAGTCTTGGATCTTCATGCTTCTCTCTAAGCACTGATCTTCTTGACTCATTGTTGTGTTGTGAATGACTAGAATGAGACCCTATTTATAGGTGTAGAATTCTAGATTTGTGGGCTAGATTTGATGGGCCAAAAGATATTATTTGAGAATATTCTCAAAATATCTTAGATTTGACAATCTTCAAAGATATTTGTGAAGATTTGATAATCTTCAAGATATTTGTGAAGATTTGATAATCTTCAAGGATATTTGAGAAGATTTGATTTCTCGGGCTTTTAAAGATCGGGCTTGATATCTTCGACTTTAAAAATCCGGGAGAATTAATTGGACTTTCAGAGGCCCGATTGAATTTATTAGGCTTTTGAGGTCCACTTTGACTTATTTGACTTTTAAGGCCCAATTAAATTTATTAATTAGGAATTAAATTTATTCAAATTCCCAATAATAAAATATTTTAACATGTAATTTCTACATGTTATATTTTTATTTCGGCAATTAATTTTAATTGCTTACAAATTGTTCCCTCGCACTTCTTTCGTGAGTGTTCTCGATGAGGGCGAATTGCGAAAGTTCAAGGTGGTTCTCGCAGTTGACTTGAGATTTGAGATATCTCTAATTTGTGATGAATATGAATGCTTCGTACTTGACTTGAAGTTTGGAATTTTTTGAATTTCCATTCTTGAATTGCATTAGGAGTTTAATGAGGTAACCCAAGATAACAAGTGAGGCCTAAACATCATGCCATTTAAATCAACAAGCCCAAATATCATTGTTGTGAAGATTCATTCCCACGTAATTTGCATTCAAATATTATGAAATTTTGCTCAAAATCTTCACATTAGATACAATAACATATCATATCTACGAATATTGAAAAATCATGAACATATCAAATATTCGGAGCCTAGATCATCGAGGATTCAAACCGAATTTTGCACCAATTTTCTTTCACATCATCTCATTTAATCCTCCTTTACTCTTTTTCTTTTGGTGCGTGTGCGGAGGTCCGATCCATATGAGGCTTTGGTTGTAATTTCTGGCGGAGAGGACGTCAGGCGACGGTCCAAGGCACGGATGGGTCGATTGGAGGTGGAGACCGATGACCGATGTCGTCGGCTCGTACATGTGTCAGTGACGGTCTTCACTCAAAGAAATGGATGGCATGGCAGAAATTCGAGTAGGTTGCCGACAGGCAGAGACGCGACAGAGGACAGAGGCGGTTATTGCGAGGCGGTTCCAATTTTTACTTGCTCGTGGACGTGTTGACGAATGTCTGATCCTGTGTGCAAGGCGTAGTGCAGCGTGGCTGAAATTTCAGCGACACCTGTGCGAGGATTGTGGCATGTGGGAAGCAGCAGATGCGTGGCTTCAGCGGAGGCCATTTGAAGTCGGCAGTGACGGCTCAATTTCTGGGGAGGCGAGACTCAACCAACAATGGTGTGCGAAGAGCGGTAAAATTTCCAGATGGCAGCGATAACTTACTGGTATCGTCACGTGAGCGATTTGCAGCGAAAGTGACAGAGTTCAGGCGTGAGATGATGAGGCTCAATTGGCGATTTACTGGAGCTTTTATCCGACAACAATGGCAACTTGCGACAGCATTTGGCAGAATCCACAGCGGATGAAGTTGATTCCAGATCGAAGTCAGGGAAGACGCGGGCGGCTTCTTACAGCGGTGGACGCAAATCGAGAGGCACGGCGGCAGAGAGGTGATTCGGAGAGTGACGTTGATGGCCTTGGCTGATTTTGCGAGACGTGGTTCCAAATCGGGGGCTGCGCGATGGTAGCTTTAGTCGGAGATTGAGGCGTCGATCGAGAGGGAGTCGACGGAGGCGTGTTGAGATGCGCAGCTGTGGTGGGCTTCAGCGGATTCGGTCGAAGTCGTTTCAGCGATGGAGAGCACTGGCCCGTATCGTCGGCGTTGTGTGCAGTGGGTCGCTAGCGGTTTTGGCGGAAGGCTGGTTTCCATCTGGCGAAGATCGGCGAAGGGTTCTGGTTGTGGCGCCAGGGTGTGTTGCATCGGTGCAGCGGCGTCCGGCGTGGTGTTGCGGCTGTTGGTTCCCTGTTGCACGTGCGCGTCCATTGGCTGTGGTTGCGCTGTGGGCGGCTCGATTTGGGGGAGACTGTCTCCGGCAATGGCTCTTGGCGGTGGGAGTTGCAATTCCGATTTCCAACAATAGTGGAGCCGGCATTGACGAAATTCGAGGAAGAGCGAAGTTGGTGGAATTGATTTGGTGAAGCCCATTCTTTTACAAAGAGTATAGCTATAATGAGACTGATTTTGGGGATTTTCCTGTCAACGTGAAAGAGATGAAGCATGATGCTGTGTATCCTTTTGATATGCAGAACATGGGCCTAGCGGACTTTAAAAATTAAGTCCATCGTGAAAACATTAATAGTGATCTACAATTTTGGGCTTAAATTAAATTTGACTTAATTTAAAATAAAATTAAATTTATGAATTGTAAAACAAGTAAAATTTCCATGTTATCAAATTTTTACTTGTCTTGTAGATCACCACCATGTTTATTTCAACAACGATATCATTACTTTCGGAGTTTGTTCCTTGATTTTCAACGACAAATATCAACCTTTGGAGAAAGGAGTTCACTTGCCGATTGAGGAGCCCATCATAGGCAATTATGTGAAGCCATGACCGTCATTGAGCAAACAATTTCATTTAGAGTGTTTGTCGCGAGAGCTTTTCTTGAACCGATCAACAAAGTCGTGGATCTTGAAGGTAGCTCCATAGATATGTCGAAGATGTGACCCGTCTAACATCATTGGGATGACGTATGATTATGGACCCGAGCCAAGCCACTTGAAGATGACTCATGGAGTTCTTTAGGCGAGTTTTGCTACATCAAAGGTTATTTGGATTGAACGGAAGATGTGTTGGATCGATGTCGTCACGCCCTCTAGGAAGCTCTCATCTACAACTCTATCTTCGCATCTCTTTTCACGTATGATTGCAACTCCTTCGTCATCGAGGCCTTTTGCAAAGGATGGTGCCCGTCTACTGAAACATACTCGAGGGACTCGTACTTTCGTCAATTTCACGAGATTCGAAAGAAAATGTGGGTTGCACTCCCGGAACCATAGGAAGAATTCAGTTGTGGGTTTCAATTCTTTCGAACTTATTGATTTTGAATGAAAGGCACTCGACTCGGACTTCTCAACGGACTTCTCAATGGACTCGTACTTTCATCAATTTCATGAGTTTCGGAAGGGACTCGTTGATTTTGAATGAGAGGCACTCGACTCGAACTTCTTCAGTGGACTCGTACTTTTATCAATTTCATGAGTTTCAAAAGGGACTCGTTGATTTTGAATGAGAGGCACTCGACTCGAACATTTTTTGTGGACTCCGACATTGTCTTTGCAGATCGACGATGTGGTGCGCTCGTCATTGTCTGCTATGATATTGTCAATCTGAGCTTGAATTGTCATTTAAGCATCCCACAAGATTTTATTCCAATGATTTGGAAGAAGCGTCCCCAAATTTCTTACCATGCTTGCCCCTTGTAATTTTTTTGCAGCTAAATATTCGCTAAGACGACCAACTTATGACTAAACTTAGTGATATGCTAAGTTGCATACGTACCTCTTAAAAGAGGATCAAGTCAAAACATAGTTCAAGGGGGAATGTGATTTGATTTTGGGGGACGCCGTACACAGTTTAACCTCATGCGGGCCAGGAGGGACGTATTACTACCATAGTCGCAGTAGAGTATTATTTAACCACTTAAACACCTTTAGTGGGATAAGTTAACAGTTTAATCACATGTAATCATCGTTGGTGGTCGTCGTACACAGTTTATCCTCATGCGGACCAGGAGCAACATGCAGTTTAGGCTCGTGCATCAAGGGGCATTATGCAGTTTAGGCTCGTGCGATAAGGAGCATTGTGCAGTTTAGGCTCGTGCGTTAAGGAGCATCATGCAGTTTAGGCTCATGCTTCAAGGAGCAACATACATTTTAGGCTCGTGCATCAACGAGAATACTTTGATTTACGCGTAGCAGTGTTTGAATATTTTCCCATTTATGGGATTATTGGTCGCACCATCTTCGGAGATCTTGTATGCTCCATTCGTGTAAATTTCTTTCACCATTTGATTATCTTCATATGTGGTGATGTGATTTGTTGTAGCAGACTCTTCATTGGATCCTCTTGTAAAATCTATGCATATTCTGACTTGACCATTTCTTCCTCTAACTAGGATCGTTTCCATTTTGTTCACTTCGGTGATGTTCATATTTCTGATCATGAGAGCTATTCTTCTTTGTGGAATGTTTTCCCTATCTCGGAGAGCTGGCTGTTGGACAACGTGAGTATTGATGAAGTTTGATGAGACCATGTCTTCTCCATCTTCATTGGTCTTGGTGTAGATTATTGTTTGTACTTTTGCTGTCAAAGTTTCTCCACAAGAGGCAATCAAGTGAGTTTGCCGCGTCATACGAGATGGAACTCGACTTCGGAGCTTTTGGGAGTTTGAAGTTTCAACAATTCTTGTTTCTTTTTGAAGCCTCACTTTGAGTGGCCCCAACTTCTTGAAAACAGCTGCCGACTTTCGATGACTAAGTCTCCCTTGCGGTCCTAATCTTTCAAAGACTGTTCCCAATCTTTGGCGCTTATTTTCCAATCTTTCAAAAGCGGATGTTCATTTCATTCTTCTTTTATCCTCATCAGATGCCTCTTCCATTGATGGGACTTCTTCATCTATGATTTGATTTGCACTTGCTCTCTTGATGGCGATGCGTATGGGATTTTGGGCGGTATACCCCAAGCCAAACCTCGTGCTCTTGATGGTGAGACTACCTCTTCTTGGTACTCTTGGAGCGGATTCCAACATCTTAGATGCTTCATGATGTGACTCTTTTGATGCTTTGTTCTCTTGCAAATCGTATACGGCTTTGACAAGAAGGCTGAAGGCTTGAGGACCATATGCCCTCATGATTACGGCTTCCGATATATCTCCATATTCGATCCTAGCTCCTCGGACAGGACGAGTGAATCCTTTGAGTGGTTGTGACAGTTTCTTTACGACGTCGAGCTTGGTCAAAGAAAGTGTCAATTCATCTAACGCTTTAGTGTCTTCACAAGGTTGCTTGCTCTTGTTGGTGCCGAAAGAAGTCTCATCATTTCCATCTTTTTTATCTTCTATTGCTCCCTTCAAAGGACCGTCTTCAACTTTCGTAGGCTTTGTGTTTTTACAAAAATATTTAGCATTTGCAAAGTAAGATTCCGCCTCGGTATATGGTTTATCATCGCCAAACACTTTCTTTATCATATTGCCATCGCGATACTTGAAGCATTTATGTAGTGTGGAGGGTACTACGCCATAACTGTGCAACTATGGACGTCCCAAGAGCACGTTGAATGATGTCCTCGCATCTATGACATGGAAGAATACGGCCGAATCCATCTCATCAATCAGCAAGTATAATGTGATCGTGCCGAGAGCTTTTTGCCCTTCTAAGTTAAATCCTTGTATCATCAAGCGGCTGTTCGCGAGTTCATCTATTGAGACTCCTAACTTTGTCATTGTCTTCAGAGGCCGTATGTTTACTCCCGAACCTTCATCGATCAGAATTCTATTCACCTTTTGTTGCAAAGTATATCCCGTCATGAACAATGGCCGATTATGAGATTGCAAACAAAGTAATAATCATCATCTGTGAAGATCACATCTGCTGAATGATCATCATCTTTGTTATCCGACTGGCATGACTCGTTGCTTTCCTTGTCAATCGTTTGGTATGAAGCTTCGCCATTCTCCACCGAGAGGACATTGGCAGTAGTCTTGCTTTCTTCTACGACAATCTTTCCTTGTTCGACTAGTCTCATGACCATGTCCTTGAATACAAAATAGTCTTGGATTGGGTGTGTTGAGTACCTTGGCCTAGATTTTGATGTGTGCAAAACAATGTGTTTAAATTGTGTAAATTGATCTAACACTTGTGCTAAGGAAATTGGTGTTTGAAATTTATAGTTGTAAGTGAAGTCTGCAGCTGTATACTTGATCATTCTACAGCTAGACATGACCCTACAGCTGTAAAGTTTCTCTACAGGCAATTTTTCTTCTTGACAAGAGTCCACAGCTGCAAGGTTGAAGACCCTACAGCTGCAAAGAACCGTTTGAAGAGATGGTACAAGTCAGAGATTTTTGAAGATAATGAAGACCCTTAAGCACAATTAGTGTAGCTCTAATGCAATCACTAAAAAGTACCTATGTGGAGGTTATTTCTTTAATTCTGGAGGATAAGGAAGATTAGTTACAAGACAGCCAGAATTCTGAAGAAAAGGACAATAGTACAATTAGTACTATCCTGTGTGAAGGATGAGGACCACTTCACACATGCCAAATGGAGAGAGAGGAGCCTTATCCCGATTTCAAATTTGAATTTCCAACGGATAAGTCACACCACTCAATCTATAAATAGAAGAAGTCCTCAGAGGAAGCAATAACAACAACCCTGAGCACACAAGCATTCTACCTAAGTAAGTCTACGGCCAACAAATTTCTCTGAGAGCCTTATTTGTTTTTATTCTTTGTGATTCATAGGACAGTTGGTTAGGATTTTCTTAGAAAGAATCACACCCTTTTGTTGTTGTTCCCTCACCTGTTTTAATTTCTACTTAGTGTAGATATCTCTTTGTGAGTTACATTCTGAGTGAATAGGGTAGTTTAATCTCTTTTTAGAATAGGAATCTGAGTGAACCTAGTTCTAAGGGGGAACTACTTGTATTGATCTATGTGATTTCATCTTAGTGAATTTGACACCTGAGTGGTGTAACAGTGGATGTAGGTGGTCTTTTTATAGACACTGAACCACTATAAACCTGGTCTATTTACTTTCTGTCATTTAATTTCTTGTTCTGCATGTTTAATTTATTTGTTACATTCATCATTCCTTTGAAACCAGAGTGCATAAAAACTTTGTGGTTTTCACAAAGAGAAACTAACTCTACAGCTGTAGACTTTCATAAGTCACTCAGTTGTTAAGTTTGTTTATATTATTTTTCATTAACACTCACTTTTATTCCGCTGCACATTAGAGTATTCTCAATACAATTTTAATTGTGAGAATCTCTCTGATACTTTGTCTACAAGTGATTTGTTATTTTGCAAGTTTTTTTTTAAACTCTGCAGCTGCAGACTTCTTAAGTCCTCAGCTGTAACCTTTGTGGTCTAGTTTCTAAAACTCTTGTAGACTTGTTATTTTGAGCTTTAGAAGGGCTACTGTAAGGTTCTAGAATCCATCCTTTTGAAAAGTTTGAAAAATCTGATTTTGGACTCAAGGTCTATTCACCCCCCCCCTCTAGACCTTCACCACTTTTAGGGACCAACAGGGTGCCCCACCATCCGATGACACTTGCAATACTTGGGATCTTCCGTGTGTCCAACTTCATTCGGCCGTTTTGCATCTGGTAGCTCAATGAGTTGGGCCTTGATTAAGTTATTGAAGATGCCGGGAACATCGGAGTCTAGGAAAGGATAATGTTTTTGTTGCCTCAATTCTAAGGTCGGTCTTCTCGGCATGTTATCTTACATAGTATTTTTTCCTTTGTTGTTTGCATCACTTTGAGTTCTGTGGAACTTAATTGTTGTAGCAATTATGGGCATCTATTCTTTACTTGAAGATTTGGTGAAGGACTTGCCCCTATTGTTGAATTCTTGCTTGTCTTTGAATCTATGAAACTCTTGAGTTGGTGATCCATCAATCCCGCTACTTTGCATGCTAATCTCCATATCATGAGCTTTGGTGGCCAACTCTTCAAAAGATCTTGGTTGAATGGCTTGGAGGATGTACCGAAGACCCCATTGCATCCTTTGAATGTGCATCTCGATTACTGAATCTTCGGACAGTCTATCTTTGCAATTAAGGCTCAAGTTTCTCCATCGGTTGATGTAGTCGATCACGAACTCTTCATTCCACTGGCGAGTGTTTGTCAATTCAACCATGCTAACTGTACTTCAGGTGTTGTAGAATTGGCTAAGAAACTCTTTCTCCATTTGTTCCCAACTATCGATCGAGTTGCCGCCTTAGTCAACGTACCACTCAAAAGCATTTCCCTTCAAAGAGCGCACGAACTGCTTCACAAAATAATCTCCATATGTGCCCGCATTGTTGCAAGTCTCCACAAAGTGAGTGATGTGTTGTATTGGATTAACCTTGCCATCAAACTGTTGGAACTTGGGATGTTGGTAGCCCACCGACATCTTCAAGTTATCGATTCTCTTTGTGTAGGGCTTGCTCACCGTGAAGGAAGATTTGGAGTCCTCTTCGATCTTACCTTTCATTATCTCAAGTATAACTTCTCTTATTTGATCGACTGAGACTAGCCCTTCCGGAGTGACATGAAGCTCTTTTAATGTTGAACAGTGTTCAGTTAATAGGCGTTCAATAAACCCTTCTTCTTCGTCTTACTCTAAGACTTCTTTTCCCTTAGTGCGACTTGACTCGGGCTTGGTAGTGTTGCCTATGAGTTGAGCAATCTTAGGGTCTTGTTCTTGGATAAGTGTCTTGAATTCTTGCATAGCTTGAACCAAACTCGCTAGTTGCTCTTCAACGATTGTAGCATTTTTTGTCATCACCTCTGCAACACTAGGGGTTGATGATGAACTTGATCTGGAACGGGGAGTTGAGTTTATCAAGATATTCTCGTCGCTTGCAGCGGCATGCAGAACATTTTCCTCAACAGCCTTATTAGAAGAGGTGAATGATTGCGAGTCCTTTGACATACTTTGAGTGACGACATTCACATTCTCGTAGTCCGCAATTGGAGATGCTTCGATAGTCCACACAAGCTTGATCTTGAAAGGCGTCACTTTGGAAGATTGAATATTTGGAGGAGAGTCTTCGGTCCTCTTGAGTTGAACTTTGAATGGAGTCATTCCGGTGTCGACGATCCTCGTGGTCTTGACTTAAATGAAGTCATTTTGAATGCTTGAATTCTTTGAAGAGAAGAGATGAGAGGTAGAGTAGTCCCACCGGGCGTGCCAAAATTTGTAACCGATAAATTTTTCACAAAAATTAATAACTATTTTATTAATAATGCAAAAAAGGAAATTACAAAGAATTTTTATTCTGAGTGAATAAGGTAGTTTAATCTCCTTTAAAAGGGGCTTTGTTGATATGTCGAAGCTGGTCCGGAGTTAACTTTGGAGTTAGACGTTAATTGGAGGGCGTCGAGCCTTGTTTCAAATTTTCATTGCCTTTAGAAGGACTTTGTTGATATGTCGGAGCTGGTCCGGAGTTGACTTTGGAGTTGGACGTTAATTTGAGGGCATTGAGCTTTGTTTCGAATTAACGTTGCCTTATGAAAGGACTTTTGTTGATATGTCGGAACTGGTCCGAAATTGACTTTGGAGTTTGACATTAATTAGAGGGCGTTGAGCCTTATTTCGAATTAACACTGCCTTATGGAATGACTTTGTTGATTTCCGGAGTTGAGTCCGATTTGATGTTGAAATTGATGTTAATTTGAAGGCGTTAAGCCTTATTTCAAATTAATATTGCCTTATGGAAGGATGTTGGTCCCTTAAAGTGGTCAAGGTCTAGAGGGGGGGGGGGTTGAATAGACCTTGAGTCCAAAATCAGATTTTTCAAACTTTTCAAAAAGGATGGTTTCTAGAACCTTACAGTAGCCTTTTTAATTTTAAAAACAGTAAGTCTACAAGAGTTTTAAAACTGGACCACAAAGGTTACAGCTGTGGACTTTAACAAGTCTGCAGCTGCAGAGTTCAAAAAATAACAAATCACTTGTAGACAAGAATATTAGAGGAGTTCTCAAAAATAAAATTGTATTGAAAATACTCTAATGTGCAGCGGAATAAAGTGAGGGTTAATTAAAAACAATATAAACTAAACTTAACAGTTGAGTGACTTATGAAAGTCTACAACTGTAGAGTCAGTTTTTCTTTTGTGAAAATCACAAAGTTTTATGCACTTAGATTTCAAAACAATGATGAATGTAACAAGGAAATTAAATATGCAGGACCAGAATATAAATAGCAGAAGGTAAATAGACCAGGTTTAGAGTGATTTAGTGTCTCTAAAAAGACCACCTACATCCACTGTTACACCACTCAGGTGCCAAATTCACTAAGAAGTGATCACAAAGATCAATACAAGTAGTTCCCCCTTAGAACTAGGTTCACTCAGATTCCTATTCTAAAAAGAGATTAAACTACCCTATTCACTCAGAATATAACTCATAAAGAGTTTTACAAAAACCTCACAATGAGATATCTACACTAAGTAGAATAAAATAAAATAGGTGAGGGAACAACAACAAAAAGATGTGATTCTTACTAAGAAAATCATAACCAACTATCCTATGAATCAAAATGAATAAAACGAGTAAAACTCTCTTAGAATAATGCTGGCTGTAGACTTGCTTAGGTTGAATACTTGAATGCTCAGGGTTGTTGTTGTTGCTTCCTTTGAGGACTTCTTCTATTTATAGATTGATTGGAGTGTCTTATCCGTTGGGAATTTCAAATTTGAAATTCAGATAAGTCTCCTCTCTCTCCATTGGCATGTGTGAGGTGGTCCTCATCCTTCACACAGGATAGTACTGATTGTACTATGTCCTTTTCGTCAGAATTCTTGCCTTCCTTGTAACTAATCTTCATTATCCTCCAGATTCTTTAGAAATAACCTCCACATAAGTACAGTTTAGTGAGTGCTTGAGAGCTACACTAATAGTTCTTAAGAGTCTTCATTAACTTCAATTAATTTCTGACTCGTACTATCTCTTCAAACGGTTCTTTGTAGCTATAGAGTCTTCAACCTTGCAGCTGTGGAGTCCTGTCAATATAAAAAATTGGCTGTAGAGAAACCTTACAGCTGTAGGATCATATCTTAACTGTATAATGATAAAATATACAATTGTAGACTTTTCTTACAACTATATGTTTCAAACACCAATTTCCTTAGCACAAGTGTTAGATAATTATAAATAAACATATTATTTTGCACACATCAAAATCTAAACCAAGGTACTAACAATTTACCCCTATTTTGATGTTGGCAAAACAATCAACAAAAATACAACAAAGACAATAAGATATTGTCTAGAACAAGAAGCAGAACAAGACAAAACAGCAGAAAAGAATAACAACCAAGCATAAAGCTGCATAAATAAAAAGAGGTTCAAGATACAACTTACAATAGATTAATTAGACTAAAAATTAAACAGTTTTAGTGTCACGCCCTAAAATTTCTATACATTTACAAATCAGCGGAAGTCTC
>JAPKLY010000034.1:3638-65743 GCA_026898435.1 Prunella vulgaris | reverse complement strand
AAATAAGATACTAGAAATCCTTGTCTTAATACTCCTTATTTTCGAAAATTCTTATAACTCTAAGATCCAATTTTTTCGAAAATACTATCAATAATATCCCAAGTGTTATTTAATCCTATTCTTGGTCAAATCCTCATAAAGTCAAATCCCTAAATTAACTTCCTCAATTACTAACATGCCCTTAATGAATTAATACTTAAGGAAACACTAATCTTAAAGGACTAATACTATAACCTCAACAATAATATTATTCTTCTTTCCTCTAACAGTTCGAAACTTAAGTACTATCATAAGAGTCCAATTAATACTAATTGGGACAACTAATACTAAGCAACCAATTTAGAAATACTATGGCATAACAACTTAAAGGACTAAACTTGTACTCACACAAACTCACGCCTAAGAGAAAAAATAATTAAAGGGCTAAAAAGCAGCTGCCTATCCGGGGTGTTACATTTAGTGTCTAATCTAGAATAGAGTCTTCATCTTCTCCTATGCTTTGGATCTGCATCTCTTTCTTCATCATCTTCATCATCCGTTTCATCTTAAGGCTTCAAGATTCCTTGATCCACTAACTTCATGTTCTTTGCATCTTCTTCATAATACTTCATCAACATCTCAAGTTCATATGCTTCAAAATCTTCTTCCTCTTTCTTTGAATTGAACTGTCTCTTGGGCATAGGATGTCTTCTGATCTTTCCACCAAGGAGCCGAGCATTGTCTCCTTGATATAGAGATCCATTGGCCTTCATATCTTTAAACTTTTGAAATCTGACCTTCTTGAGCTTAATTCTTTTGATCACTGAATGCCTATTACATATACTCAAGAATTCTTCCCAAATAAGATCAAATTTAGTCTTCATTTGCTTCACCCACTCTTCAGAGTCTTCAATAGGCACCATGCTCAATGGTTGAACATCTAGAGGTTGAGCAGTCACAACTGCTATAGATAGTTCTGATTCTTTCTTTCTTTGCTTTTCTTTCTCTTCTTTCTCTTTTTCTTCCTTTTCTTTCCTTCTGTCTCTTGATTCCTTCACAGTTTGTTCCCAAAAATTGTGAGGTAGGGGTTTCTGAGCTGTAAGTTTCTGAGCTGTATTCTTGGGGAGCTGTATGATCTTTCCTTCTCTAGAGCTTCCCTTCATCTGCTCTTATTGAGTTCTTTCTTCAGCTTGTTCACTCAATCTCATGGATAAATTTTTAGACTTTGCAGCTTCTAGTTCCTTTGCCAATGACTTTCCTATATCCTTCACATTCTCAAGGATATCTTCAGCAATCTTTTCTCTTTCTTCAATCTCTTTTTCTATCTTGCTTTCCCCCTTTTTGCCAACATCAATATGTGACAAAATGGTGTTAAGCTTACTCATTAAATCCAACTTCAGAGATTCATTTCCAGCTATCATTTTAGACATCTCACTCTTCATCTCCTTCACTTCTATCTTCAGATTGAAAGAGTCATCTTTCATGAGCTTGATATCTGACTGTAGAGTGATAATCTCTCTTGTCTTCTGGTTACTTTCTTTTCTGATTTCTGCATTCTGAACCCTTAAGCTATCCACAACAGCTTTGAAGTTTTGTTCAAGAACCTTCTTCTCTTCTGAGCTTCTCTCCTAAAATTTCTTTAGAAGGTCTTCCATACCTTTTCTCACATTTTGAGAGATAATAGCATCAGGAACTTGCTTTACTTGCTTCAGAATTTCAGCTACAATCCCTTTGAATGATTCCTTCAAATTCATCAACTGGGATACAACTTTTTTGGGTGTCATTTGAGGGTTTGCATCACTGTCTTCTTCCTCAGATTCACCTTCCCTAATGATCAATTCTTTTCCTTTTATAACTTTCTGAGCTTTGGAAGGCACCAACTCTACAGCTGTGGAGTCTTCAGTAGAGGCCTTCCTCTTGCTAGGAGTTACAGTCATTTCAATTCTGTTAGTAGAGAAATCATCAATATAGGCATCTATGTTTTCAGCATTCTCTCTCTCAAGAGCTGAGTAACTTTGCAATGGGGGAATTCCATGCATATATATCTCTTCCAAAGTATACATTGCAGGAGGAGGTTGATGAAAAATGCTTGTGATAGGGTTTGACATGTCTTTTGCACTTTCATCAATGTCCTTAGATGTATCCACAACAACTTGCTCATCAACTTGAACATCTTCAGTAGCTTGAACTTCACTTTCCAAAGATTTATCTTGGACTTCAGTTTGAACTTGGGCTTGAGCACCACCCATTGGTGCATCATCATCTGGCTTATCTTTAGGATCTTTACAAGAGGAATCATATTTTCTTGCCTCTTTTTCTTTCTCAGAATCTTCTTCTGTAGGATTCACTTCTTCAACAATTACTGGATCTGCAGCACTAGCTCCTGCAGATTACATTAGAATGGCTTCCTTAGCCAAAATAGTTAAGCCCTCAGCTTCAACTATTTGAGTACTTCCTTCTCCAATCCTTTGTGGTATTTCTTTATCACTTTCTGTGCTCATCACATCATAATCAACATTATATTGAGCTTCAGGATCTTTCTAAGTCATGAGAGCCACTCTCAAGGCTTGACCTGCAGACTTGGTAATTTTCTGCCTTGCTGGTTCTTCAGTAATAATCTGCTTTCCTTTTCCTTTGTCTTTCCTTCTTTTGTTGGCAATAAAATCTTCAAGGAAATTTGGCTTCATCAATTCATTAAGATCACTGCAACTTGTCCAGTCAACCCACTGGAACAAGTTTCTTTCCTTAACTGTCAACTTCTCAAGCTCTTCTCTCACTAGCTTCCATTCTTCAAATTTTTGCCTCTCTTCTTCAAATCCTTCAACCCTCTCAACTGGAACAACAGGGAGTTGTTCAGTCTCAGGTTCAGGAACTTCAGCTTCTACAAACTGTTCCTCTGTAGCTTGTACTTCAGACTGTACAGTTGGCAAGTCTACAGCTGTAGACTTGTCAGTTTCAGTTTCTGTGGCTTTCCTAGAGTGATGTTTCTTCTGTCTCATTTCTCTGTCAACCTCAACTTCTGAATCAGTGGATTCATCCACTAAGATTCTTCTCCTTACACTCTTCTTCTTCTTTTTCTCTGGTTATTTTGGTGATCTTATGATAGTAAGAACCTTCCTTTCAGACTTCTTCTTTCTCCTCTTGGATTCAGGGGCCATAGGAGCATCCACAGCTCCTCTCTTAAAGTTAGCCCTTCCAATAATTCTATGAGTGATAATGGGCTGAACCTCATGCCCATTAAACAATGTAAAACCAACTTCCTTCAAAATAGAGTTTAAGAACAAGCTTAAACCTTTATTCTTACCAGCCTTAACAACATCATTTCCTATGTCTCTTAACAAGTGTTCTCCAATATCTACCTTAATCTCTTTCACAAAAGCTATCATCAAATCCCACATTAATATAGTTCCAGTATCATGTGCACCAGTTCTACATAATAAACATTTATCAATAGCTTCGTAAAGATAGACATACTCAACTGCTAAGTCAGTCTTCTTGAATGTCCTTTTCCAGTTCTTCGGAAATGGCTTCTTTGTAGTGAATCTCTTCCAGTACTTCTCATCTTCATTTGCAAAGTTGTGATTGTCATGTGCATCACATCCAGTCCTCAAATGTAGAACTTTGCAAATATCACCAGATGTAATATTTACATTCCTTCCTTGTAGCTTCACTGATAATGTTTTTCTTTCTGCATTTGCTTCTGCATTCTGGTAGAACTCATGGACACCTTGATTAACAATGTGCTTGACAATGTCCTCCGTAGCATCAGTGGGATGCTTCTTCAATATCTCATCAAAATCAGACAAGGTTCCGAAAATAACTTTTATAGCCATGATTTTTGGTTTCTTGAGTAGGGGATAGGGAGTGTTTAAGGTTTCATGGGGTTCAAAATGTTAAAGTAGAATATAAAAAGGATGAAGGGTCCTTTAAATACCTTTCCTTAAACAACTATTAAAAACAGGGGTATAACAGTCTTTGACCTAAAATGTATTAGCTTCTGAATTCTTGACCAAAATTTATAATTAAATTTGTCCAAAATCTAACTCACATAGAATTTAATTCTATTTAAAATGTTACACGTGCTCAAACATTTTATTAATTAAAATTTTTAAATAAATCCAAAATTTCTGTAATTTGTACAAAAGTTTCTGAATTTTGTAGTGCTCCATTTAATTTGTAGAATTGTAAAAAGTACTGTAAATTCCCTAAATTTGCAGTTGACATTCTTAGAATTTAGAAATATACAGTTAATCAAGGAATCTGCAGGTCAAAACTAAATCTACAGCTGTAGAGTTGTCAACTCTACAGTTGAATGACTTTACAGGTGCAGTTTTCCTTTTCTCTGTTTTTCCAATTTTCTGGGCTTGTCTTTGCAATTTAGTGATTTTCACAAAATCTTCTCACAATTCTAACATTTCCAAATTACCTATCAAGATTGAAAATCTTGATTCACATAAGGGTTTAGTGAAAATATCAGCAAGATTCAAATCAGTATGGATCTTTGTCAATTTCACATCCTTTCTTTGAACATGATCTCTTATGAAATGATGCCTTACATCTATGTGTTTTGATCTAGAGTGTAAAACTGGATTTTGTGTAATAGCAATAGCAGTTGTATTGTCACAAAATATAGTTGTTTCTCTTCAATCAATCCCACACTCTTGTAATTGATATTGCATCCATAAGATTTGTGCACAACAACTTCCAGCAGCAATGTATTCTGCCTCAGCTGTAGAAAGAGCAATTGAGGTCTGCTTTTTACTATGCCATGCTACCAACCTTTCACATAGGAATTGACAAATCCCACTAGTACTCTTCCTATCAATCTTGCAGCCTGCAAAATCTGAGTCAGTGTACATAATGAGTTCAATTCCTCCTTCTTTAGGATACCATAATCCTAGATTTTGTGTGGATTTGACATACTTGATGATCTTCTTTACTGCATTTAAGTGTGATTCCTTAGGATTTACTTGAAATCTAGCACATACACCTACTGCAAACATGATATCAGGTCTGCTAGCTGTAAGGTATAGCAATGATCCAATTAGCCTCCTACATTTGGTTACATCAACACTTTTGCCATTTTCATCTTTGTCAAGACTTACAGAAGGTGTCATAGGTATATTGGTAGGCCTAGAACTATCCATTCCAAATCTCTTTATAAGCTCTTGAGTATATTTAGCTTGATTGATGAAAATTCCATCTCTCATTTTCTTAACTTGTAATCCCAAAAAGAAATTCAGATTTCCCATCATGCTCATTTCAAATTTCTCAGTCCTAAGCTTAGAGAATTTTCTGCATAATTCTTCATTGGTTGAGCCAAAGATTATGTCATCAACATAGATTTGGACATGCAAAATATCATTCCCATGTTTTAATCTGAATAAGGTTTTGTCAACCATTCCCTTTTTGAATCCATTTTGATCAGATGATCACAAAGGGTATCATACCATGCTCTTGGTGCTTGCTTAAGTCCATAAAGGGCTTTTCTAAGCTTATAAACCTTGTCTTCAGCTGTAGATTCCTCAAATCCTGGTGGTTGTTCAACATACACTTCTTCTGAGAGTAAACCATTGAGAAATGCACTCTTTACGTCCACTTGATAGACTGTAAAGTTCATATGTGCAGCATAGGCTAGAAAGATTCTTATTGTTTCTAATCTTGCAACTGGGGCAAATGATTCATCAAAATCTATGCCTTCAGATTGATAATAGCCTTGAGCAACTAGCCTTGCATTATTTCTGGTTACAATTCCATCTTCATTAAGTTTGTTCTTGAATACCCACCTAGTTCCCATACTTGATTTCTCTCAAAACCATTCAATTCTTCTTGCATTGCAATAATCCAATTGACATCTTGCAGTGCTTCATGAATATCAGTAGGTTCAGAAGATGAAAGAAATGTAGCAAACATTGCCTCATGGATTTGTTTTCTGGTTCTTACAGCATCTGATGGGTTTCCAATTACATGCTCAGGGGGTGATCTTTCAACCAAATCAAATCTGACACAGGTTCTAATCCTTGATCATTGTTCTCTACAGCTGTAGATTCACGTACTGCAGACTCATCAAGTCCTTTAGTTGGTGTCTCTACTTCTTTTTGAACATTCTCGTGGACTAGTTCTTCTACATTCTCTAATGGTGGTAACTCAATAATTATAGTGCAAAAGCCTTTGTTGGTCAAATCTACAGGAGTTTTGATCTTAACATATTGCTGTTGACTTGAAACTGTAGAGTTGTCCTTCATAGAGTCTTCAATAATTTCTTCAAGGGAGCTATGTTGTTCATAAAAAACAACATGATGTGACTCTTCCACAACTATTTATCTCTTGTTATACACTCTAAATGCTTTGCTAACATTAGAATGACCTAGAAAGATACCTTCATCTGACTCTGAATCAAAAGTCTTAAAATATTCTTTCCCATTATTCAGTATGAAGCATTTGCATCCAAAAATGTGCAGATAAGAAATATTAGGAGTCCTTCCTTTCCATTACTCATATGGAGTCTTCTTATGATCCTTAACAATCAAGCATCTATTCTGAGTATAGCATGCAGTGCTTGTTGCTTCTGCCCAAAATTTCTTAGGCAACTTTGCTTCAACAATCATTGTTCTTGCAGCTTCCTTGAGTGTTCTATTCTTCCTTTGAGCTACTCCATTTTGTTGTGAAATTCTAGCTACAGAGTATTCATGAACAATACCATAAAGTGAACAATACTCTCAATAACTTGATTTGTAAATTCTGTTCCTCTATCTGATCTGATTTTCACAATCTTCAGATTCTTTTCATTCTGAATCCTTCTTAACAATTCTGGTAACCGCTGTAGAGTTTCACTCTTCTTTCTTAGAAATACAGTCCAAGAAAATCTTGAGTAATCATCTACAACAACCAAAGTATATTTCTTCCCATTTATACTTACTGGTTCTATGGGACCAAAAAGATCCATATGCAGCAATTCAAGTGTTCTTGAAGTACTAGGGTGTGTCTTACTTTTGAAAGTCTTCTTGATTTGTTTCCCTTTGACACAAGCATCACATAAGTGTTCCTTCCTGAACTTAGTGTTTGGCAAACCTCTTACAAGTTTGTTGTTCACAAGTTCATTCATGGTTTTGAAGTTTATGTGATTCATTCTTTTGCGCCATAGCCAACTAACTTTATTGGAACTATTAGCTAGAAAGCAGGTAGTTTCAACTGTAGAGTTCCACTCCATAATGTAAACATTTCCTTTTCTAGTTCCTGTCAGTTTAGTGGTTTGAGATTCAACATCTTTGACAATGCAAGTGTCTTGTGTAAAGTCTACAATGTAGCCTTTGTCACAAAATTGACTCACACTTAGCAAGTTATTCTTTAAGCCATTTACCAAGTAAACATTATTGATCTGAACATTTCCTTTGAGTAGACATCCTGATCCTTTAGCTGTTCCACTGGCATTATGACCAAAAATAACTTTAGTACCTTTATGATCTTTCACATTTTGTAGCGAACTTCTGTCTCCAGTTATATGTCTTGCACAACCACTGTCAATGTACCAAATCTCTCTTTTGGTGGTTGTAAAATGTCTACAGTTCTACAGTTCTTGCTTGATCCTCTTCTTTGAGTGCTTGAAGAGGGAGACATATCTGACATATTTCCATTCCAGAATCTAACAAAGTTAAGTCTTCTTTCCATATCCAATCTATGATAGACTTCTTCTTCTGATTGTAGGTTTGATTCTGCAGTTTGTTTCAAAGTTATGTTTAGAAACATATTTGAAACATCTTCTTTAGAGTCATCCATGATCTCTTTGATCTTTTGTTATCTTCTTGGTGACAATTCTTTGAATGATTCCAAGAATTTCAAATCTTCTAGCTGTAGAGTTGAGTCTACAATTTCTTCAGGGGTTGTTTCTTTGATGAACTTTCTCTCAGGTCTTGGAATTGACTTTTGAAGATATTTCATCCAGACACAAGGGTTATATCCTATTCCAGTCAAATCCTTTCAGTGCCTTTGCTCAGACAGCATTTTCTTCAATTGTTTGGATGATTTTCCAAAGCAATCTAGCTTCTTTTGATATTAGACATTGTGTTCTTCAAGTTCAGCTATCATTAGTTCTTGACTTCTGATAGTTTCTTTCAATTAAGCACAATCTGCAGCTCTAGAACTTGCTTCATTGAAAAGTTCTTCATTGTCCTCTTTCAGACAACTGTAACTTTCCTTCAGTTTTTGTAGAATCTGCAGTTGTTTCTCAGCATCTTCCACTCCAGCTAACAAAGCTTTAACATGTTCTCTTCCAATGTGATTATCTCTTCTAAGATCTTCATTTTCCTCTTGAAGTCTTTGGATTGCACTTAGCATGTCACTAGAAGAATCCTTTTCTGTAATATATCTTGATGATGATGAGCATACCTCTTCATCTTTAGCCATAAGACAGATCAGGGCTTCTTCATCTGAATCTGTAGACTTAGAATCTTCTAAATCTGTAGTTGACTTTTCAGAAGAAGAGGGACAGTCTTCCTGGTTCTTATCAAACTCAGAAAGTAGTGCTCCAATTCTCTCCTTGTCAAATTTTTTCTTTTTATCTCTCCTTAGTCTCTTTTCTTCATCAGTGTACTTCTTAGCTTTGGGATAAGGACAATCCTAGATGTAATGTCCTGGTTTTCTGCAGTTATAGCATAAGTATGTTGAGTTAGGTGCTGTAGATTTCACCTTACCATTTTCCTTTGGTATGAACTGCTTCTTCTTGGTCCATTTACCAAACTTCTTGAGCTGCTTTATAAAAAGAGCCAAGTCTTCATCATCAGAACTTGTAGCTGTAGGGTTGTCAGCCACTAGAGCTGTAACCTTAATGCTGTCAGGTTCTTCTCTTCTGCTTATGTCAAATTCGTAGGCTTTGAGGTCTGAAAAGAGTTCAAAGGTGGATATCTTAGATAAATCCTTTGATTCTCTCATACCAATGACCTTCATATCCCATTCAGAAGGTAAGCCTCTGAGAACTTTCATGTTCATTTCTCTTTGTGAGTACTCTTTACCAAGTGAGTCTAGCTCATTGAGGATCTCAATGAATCTTGAGTCAAACTTTTCAAGAGTTTTACCAAATTTCATCTTGAAGTTCTCAAACTTTTGAACTGTTATGATCAGTTTGTGTTCCCTGATTTGTTCAGTTCCTTCACAAATCATTTCCAATTTTTGCCATATATCTTTTGCAGTTTTGCAGTTTTTGATCTTGCTAAACACAATTTTATCAAGTGAATGATAAATAGTGTTCTTTACAACATTGTCAAGGTTGGACCTTCTCTTGTCATCCCCAGTCCATTCCCTTCTAGGTTTGGGGATAATCTGTGCTAGTCCAGCTGACTGATCAGCTGCAGTGTTGACCTTCACAACAGGTATAGGACCATCCTTTATGATAGACCACATCTCATCATTGATTGCAGACAAATGTGCTTGCATTCTAATTTTCCATTCATTATAGTCCTCAGCAAAAAACATTGGAACTTTGGATTTCACCATCTTGGGAGCCATGCAAATATGCAGGTGCGTTTTTCAAAAACCAAAAAGGATCTAGCTAGGTATTGATCAAAGTAGTGGCAAGCCAACTTCTCTGATACCACTTGTTGGTCCCTTAAAGTGGTCAAGGTCTAGAGGGGGGGTGAATAGACCTTTAGTCCAAAATCAGATTTTTCAAACATTTCAAAAAGGATGGATTCTAGAACCTTATAGTAGCCTTTTTATGTTTAAAAACAAGAAGTCTACAAGAGTTTTAAAACTGGACCGTAAAGGTTACAGCTTTGGACTTTAATAAGTCTGCAGCTGCAGAGTTCAAAAACTTGCAAAAAATAACAAATCACTTGTAGACTAGAATATCAGAGGAGTTCTCACAATTAAAATTGTATTAAGAATACTCTAATGTGCAGCGGAATAAAGTGAGTGTTAATGAAAAACAATATAAACTAAACTTAACAGTTGAGTGACTTATGAAAGTCTACAGCTGTAGAGTCAGTTTTTCTTTTGTGAAAATCACAAAGTTTTATGCACTTAGATTTCAAAACAATGATGAATGTAACAAGGAAATTAAATATGTAGGACAAGAATATAAATAACAGAAAGTAAATAGACCAGGTTTATAGTGGTTCAGTGTCTATAAAAAGACCACCTACATCCACTGTTACACCACTCAGGTGCCAAATTCACTAAGAAGTGATCACAAAGATCAATACAAGTAGTTCCCCCTTAGAACTAGATTCACTCAGATTCCTATTCTAAAAAGAGATTAAACTACCCTATTCACTCAGAATATAACTCACAAAGAGTTTTACAAAAGAATCACAAAGAATAAAACGAGTAAAACTCTCTCAGAATCACAAAGAATAAAACGAGTAAAACTCTCTCAGAATAATGCTAGCTGTAGACTTGCTTAGGTTGAATACTTGAATGCTCAGGGTTGTTGTTGTTGCTTCCTTTGAGGACTTCTTCAATTTACAGATTGATTGGAGTGTCTTATCCGTTGGGAATTTCAAATTTGAAATTCAGATAAGGCTCCTCTCTCTCCATTGGCATGTGTGAGGTGGTCCTCATCCTTCACACAGGATAGTACAAATTGTACTATGTCATTTTCTTCAGAATTCTGGCCTTCCTTGTAACTTATCTTCATTATCCTCCAGATTCTTTAGAAATAACCTCCACTTAGGTACAGTTTAGTGATTGTTTGAGAGCTACACTAATAGTGCTTAAGGTTCTTCATTAACTTCAATTAATTTCTGACTTGTACCATCTCTTCAAACGGTTCTTTGTAGCTGTAGAGTCTTCAACCTTGCAGCTGTAGAGTCCTGTCAATATCAAAAATTAGCTGTAGAGAAACCTTACAGCTGTAGGATCATGTCTTAACTGTATAATGATCAAATATACAGCTGTAGACTTTTCTTACAACTATATGTTTCAAACACCAATTTCCTTAGTACAAGTGTTAGATAATTATAAATAAACACATTGTTTTGCACACATCAAAATCTAAACCAAGGTACTAACAAAGGATTTTGTTGATTATTCACCTTTTGACTCCCTATGTTGGTGTCGTTGTAGATGAGCGGTGTTGATCGTTGTTGAGGACGTATAGATGACGTTGATTGGAGGGGATTCACACCGTATTTCTCGAATCGAATATCGATGTTGATAATTTTCCAAGAAGAGTTTTGAATAAAATTTCTGATATTCCTCAATGACAAATTACAGTCCTATAAAGTAGTTCAAACCCTAACTACTTCCTGAATCGAAGATTATGTAATCTGCAAATATATCTAATCAAATAATATTTCTAATAATATCTCTTCTGCAATTAAATCTAAACCAATAATATGTGTTGCTAATAAGATATATCGCTAAATAATGATAATGGACTAAAAGAGAACTCAATACATCGCGTGGAGTCTCAGGCCTGGGCTTGGGTTTTGTTGCTGGGCTCGGCCATAATTCTTGTTTCCACTTAGGCCTGGCGTTGCTCCTCATGTTGGGCTTGAGTTGATCTTATCTTCGCACGTGTTGCTTGATTATAAGTGATCTTAAGGCTACGACTCTCATTCGCATCAACAGGTTCGAACTTCAAAATTCACGTGAAAGGTAGCTTTACCACATCTCCTTTCCTTTGACTTGGTCTGTTAACAATTGAAAACGTGGCATCATGTTCTCCACTAAACAACCACCATCAGGATCTAACTCACCATTGTTTCCGGAGTTTCAAAATCCTTCGCACACAACCGCCATTGAAGACTCCACAGTGACCAGAAGCTTCATGGCCTCCATCGAAGGAGACCCATTTCGCCAGAGTCTGAGAGAGAAACTAAATCACCCACCTCAGCACCTGAAGCACTACAATTTTGCTGGAAACCGTGGAATTCCACAGCAGCCTGTCTCATCTCCTACCTCTGTTCATCACTCCATTTGCCGGAAACTGAAAATGACCTTCGCCAAAAATGAAGCTCAGCCACTCCAATTCGCTCACCACCTTTAAAAGCTACTGGAATAAAGCCACACATCAAGCAATCCTCTGTTCTGGCTGAAGCTCAACCGCTCCAATTCGCTCACCGTCGACGGAGAAGATGTAGCCCTTCACCGGAGATGCGCTGCCGGAATTCATCCTTGTTCTTCCAATCGCCCAGCCGCCCACCGCTGCAGCCAATCACAGAAAACTAAAAGTTGTTGTAAACAAAGAAGAGTTGCTACGAGGTAAAAAAATATTTCTCAATGTTTGTGCGACCCATGCTCTCATTGTTCTCTTGGCCCGTGCTATATTTTTCACAAATCGAACATTTCAATTCAAAGAATTTAGCACGAATTGCATTTATTGGCACGGTCCGAGTGAACTGAAATCACCCGTACTGGAGTAATTCTAAGAAACGATGTTGGGCTTTCAAATTACTAAGGCACAGTTGCAATTTTTATTGAGGAAGTCAGCAGCCCACTTTCTAATATTTTTGTGAAGCCCATTTGTACTTAGAGGAGGAAGGGCACATATATATCACACAGATATCACACACATTACTGGGGAGATTCCTACTTTCTTGGAGATCAATTTTCAACAGCTTTTTTCACATAGTAGCACCTAGTATTAGGTGTTCTTAATTTTCTTGCAAGATTTTGCTTTTTTCATCATTCAATCAAGTGTAATCACTTTTTGCTAAGTGAATTCTACCGTTTACTCTATCTAATTAATTGCTATTTTAAATGTTTATGGAATTTTGCTTGATCAATGTTATGAGTTTCATTAATATTGTTATGGACTAAGTTTATTTGTGCTTTGTGGATTTTGAAAGCATGTGATTATTAAGTAGGTGTTGTTTATGAGTTTATTTTTGTATCTCTTGGATGATTTTTATAATTATTGGTTTTATTTAGTTGTAATTAATTTTCTTATCTAATGTATGTGTGAACTTATGCTTGCAATATTACTATGGTTGAATGGGATAAATTAGTGCATATTTGCGGTTTGAAAATTAGTTATATGCTTTAATTGTCCCTCTTATGCATTCAAGAGAAGGTAAGTGGTAGTAGAACCCCCATAATTAGACACTTGAGCTTGAATTTAGGAGTGAAAAGTAAGGGAATTAACAATTTGACCTTAGTACCGGGTATGGGAACACCTCATTAAGAGGCTATATTACCCGAAGGGAAATGGTTTCTCTTCCTAGCATTTATTCAATCGAATTCATTGTGAATCTTGAGTAGATTGCCCCTAAACATCCAAGTATAGACATAGATAAATCATAAATGATACCCTTAGTATCACTAGGTGGATAATTCCCTAAAGTATATCTTTTCTCACTTGAATTTCATGATTTTAGTTCTTAGTTTTAATTGTTAATTTTCTGGTTGGTTTTTGTTGCCTAGTTAAAAATCCAAAAAAGAATAGAAACTCTTGCTAGTGACTATATAAGCATGACAATACTAGTACTTGGTCGTTTACTACCTTTGATACTACTACGATCCCTCATACTTGAGGGTGGATTAGCTAGTTGATTTTTGACTAGAAAATACGAACAAGTCAGTTAACTAACCAGGATTCGGGTGAACTAACCCGATTTGGATTGATTATATCTAATTATGTAACTTCTAATTGTTTCTTTTTCTTGATTGTTCAATTAAAAAAGTACAAAATAAAGGAAAAAAATTGACACTCGGAAGATATAATTAATGCAAAGTAAAAAATATATAGTTTTGCAATTCGTCCATATCGATGATAAAATCGCTTGTAAACAAAGTTCAATGGGACATTAGCAGACAAATAAATTTAATTGCCAAATTATAAATAATAATATGGAAAATTTTCCATGTTAAGATATCAACTAAATTTATTATTGTGAATTTAAATAAATTTGATTCTATATAAATTAATAAATGAAATTGGGAATGTGAAACTTAATAAATTAAATTGGCCTCCAAAGCCTCTCTAAAGTACAATAAGTTAAATTTGTTCTCTAAAGTCTAATGAATAAAATTGCCCTATAAGGCATAAATAATAAAATTTGGCCTCTAACTAAAGTTCAAAAATGAAATTGGATCTTTGAAATTCTAATAAATGAAATTATCCTCAAAATGTCGTTGTCAGGAACAAGGCCAAACTGGTGGCTAAGGGTTACTCTCAGGCCGAAGGGATCGACTATGATGAGACCTTTGCCCCAGTTGCAAGATTGGAAGCAATCATGTTGTTCTTGCCTTATGCAACATTTAAGAAGTTCAAGGTGTATCGGATGGACGTGAAGAATGCTTTTCTGAATGGTGTACTGAATGAGGAGGTTTATGTGGAACAACCTCCAGGGTTCGAAGTTGGTGACAATGTTTATCACCTGAAGAAAGCTCTTTATGGCCTGAAGCAAGCCCCCAGGGCTTGGTATGATACACTATCCCAGTTCCTGATAGACCACGGCTTTGTAAAAGGAGAAGTGGACAGGACCCTCTTCAGGATTACCGAAGGGGAAGACATTCTCTTGGTTCAGATTTATGTGGATGACATAATATTTGGATCTCCTAATCTGAAGCTTTGTGAGAAATTCTCCAACCTGATGACTGGGAAATTTCAGATGTTAATGATGGGAGAGATGAACTTCTTTCTGGGTCTCCAAGTCAAGCAATCTGACTCAGGAATCTTCATAAATAAGCCCAAGTATGCAAGGGACTTGATTCAGAAGTTTGGAGTTCAGACCAGCAGAGTCTCACGTATTCCCATGAACACAAATGAGAAGCTGGATCCTGACAAAGAAGGAGCCTCAGTGAATCAGACAGAATATAGGGCACCGATTGGATCCTTATTGTACATGACTGCAATTCGTCCTGACATTACTTATGCAGTCGGAGTTTGTGCAAGATATCAGTCTGATCCGAAGAAGAGTCATCCAGAGAGTGCCAAAAAGATACTGAAATACCTGAAGGGTACAGTCAATTTAGGACTTTGGTATCCCTCTGATGACAACCTAGAATTGACTGGCTATTCTGATGCTGATTATGGAGGCTGTAGGCATGATAGGAAATCAACTACAGGCACATGTCAGTTTCTAGGGAGTAAACTGATCTCTTGGTTTTCTAAGAGGCAAACCAGTATTGCAACGTCTACTACTGAGGCTGAGTATATGACGGCAGGAAATTGTTGTTCCCAAATCCTTTGGCTGAAGCAACAACTGAGTGACTACCAAGTTGAGGCCACTGATGTCCCAAATTATTGTGACAATAATAGTGCCATTGTCATATCCCAAAACCCAGTCTTACACACCAGGTGTAAGCATGTAGACATCAGGCATCACTTTATCAGAGATCATGTTGAGAAGAAGGATATAAGGATGGAGAGGATCCCTACTGATAAGCATAGAGCTGACATCCTGACTAAGGCTTTGCCTGAAACCAGGTTTGTTGAGTTGTCAGTAGAGTTAGGACTTCTTGACCCAGGAGTAGATGGTTCAGTATGAACCTCAGTTCAGGATTGAGCAAAATGGTCAGGAGGGATGATTAACTCAGGATTAGGTTGCAGATAGATGGATGGCTTTCAGGGGGAACAGACATCGGATTTGGATCTTCAGGATCAGAATAGAGTTAGGTTCAGGACAAAGAGCTCAGAGTTTATCACACTGATCAGTCTCAGAGGTATCAGTCAGGTTTCTATATCTGACTGACTGGTATGTATTATTGAACCTTGCTTTAATTATGACTTGATTGCATCATTTCTGATCACGTCTGACACCACATAAATCACAGGGTTTTAAACTCTCATCCCAGCCGTTCATTTATTATTCAGTTTTATTTAATGCAGTAATTGGAATTTATTTCAAACATGCTCTGACAAGCATTAAATGCATATGTGGGCAGGAATAGTTTTCCATAAAGTTTGAATTATTAGCCTAGAAAACTGAATTTGGTAAAGTTTTTATTCCGGATATACCCCTTCATCTAATCCGTTGAATTTCAAAAGACTTTTCATCGAAACCATTCACTAAAACTGAACCTTTGGGTATAAAAGGAAGTCTTGTGCACATTTCATAATTTACGCACTCATATTTTCCTAACCCAAACTTTCTGCAATCTATTTCTCTCAACTTTCTTGCATCCATGGCTTCATCTGCTGCTCAATCTTTGGAAGACACTAGGAGATTCCACAATGCCATCTCCGAAGTGGAATTCAAGGTTTCTTATGAATGGTTGGTAGATTTCACTCACCGATCCACCATCAAAGAACTGATGCAGGTCCACGGAGCACTGAACAATGCAGGGCTCGTTGATTTTGTATCTAGAAAGCCAGCCAAAGTCTGCCCCCACCAAATCATTGCCTTCTACACCAACTTAAAGCTGAATAATGATGATGAGTGGGAATCAGTGATTCCACTCCGAAGGTACGTGGAGAAGAACGGTGAGAAAGTGGTTCAGCACTCTACTGAGAGGATCCAGATCAGGGATCTCATCAGAAAGACCTGCAATCTGCCTCATTCTACTGAGGAGAATGAATTGGCTGATCTGACTTCCTATCGGGCTGGAGAGGAGCAGGATTGCATGACTGAGTACTTGATCGTTCCTACAATGATCTACAGTACAATGAACAAGAAGCTCCTGAAACCTGAATACAAGCTATTATTCGAGGTTGTGGTCCAAAGTATTAAGGGCTTCATGGGAGGCATGAAGCAAATCAGCCAGCCAAAGATCAGGGGATCGGCTGCTGTGGTGGACAATGCCAAAATTGACTGGGAAGAATTCTTTCTTCAAAAGCTTGTTCAGGAGTCCAAGAATGTCAGGATGGACGGGGACAGGATCAAGCTGGATCGAAACCCCCATTTCGGATACAGGTTGTCAGTGATGCTCCAACATCTGGTTGGAGATGTTGATAAGGAAGGTTGTGAAGATTTCAAAGACAGGAATATTCTCTTCAAGAACTCTGCTGATACAATTAAGAGAATGCTTGATACTGAAATTAAGAAGGTATCAAGAGGTAAAGGAAAGGGAAGAGTAGCAAGTTCGAAGGCTCAGGAGGAGCCAGTTAAGTCTGGACCAAAGCGAGTCAAGGTTAAGGGAATTGTGATCGAGGAAAAGAAGACCATGCTTCATGACTCTGACACGGAATCTGATCACCCTGATCAGCCTTCAGACTCAACCGCCACACTGGCTGCTTTGCCAATCTCCTCTGTGGCACCTGCTGAAATCCCATCATAAGATCCTTCAGCAGCAGCAGCCTCTGGCACTGAGCCGACACCTCAGGAGGAGGTCGCTCGAGTTGAAGGGGAACAGGCTACACCTGTTCAGGAGCCAGTACAGTAGGACCCAGTGATGAGGGTCGTGGAGGTGTTGGGTGAGGAGGTTCAGGCGGAACCGTCCGGTGCTCATGAGGAGCAAGGTGAGGAAGAAGGAGGTGAAAAAGAAGGTGAGGAGGAAGTTGCTCAGGAGGAGCAGGGAAGTTCTGATGCCGGTGAAGGTGAGCATCAGAAGGAAGTGGGTATGGAGACTCAGGAGGAGCTCCACGATGAGGATTTGGAGGATAATCGGGGAAGGAAGTGGACAGTTTCCAATGACGCTGAGTCCGGTTCTGATCATCCGGAGGAGGCTGAGGAACAAACTCAGGAAGAGTCTACCCCACCTAAGTTAACTACGTTTGAGATGGACGCCATGTGTCAAGCCATCATATTCATTAATCAGAACTTTCCTGATTTGGAGGAGGCTTATGGGGAAGAGGTGATCTGACTCAGGGTGTTAGTGATGATGAGGAAGGCCTCAATCACTGAAGTTGCTACCCTGATCAGGGACATCGGCGAAGACATTTTCAGGGATGAAGAACAGAAAATCTTAGACAAATTTGGGCTTTGTACTTACGCCCAAGTTGTCAATAAGGAGGATTTCATTCGAGTTGTCACGGCAAATGATCCCCGAAATCCTCAGCCCAACCCTTCTAGGGCACTTGTGCCAGTAGTCGGGGAAGGTGCACCAGCCGATGATGCACTCCAAGGGACCGAGATTGCTGAGGCTTCAGGAGGGGTCCCGAAAAAGGTTGCCACCAAGCCCAAGCCCAAGAAAAGGAGAACCCGAACCATCGCAGTGGGAGTGTCACTGATGGGACGGACTATCCTGGGAAAGCTCAATCGTCAGCGTGAGAAGATCAAAAGACTCACTGTTGAGTTGGGAAGGCGAAGAAGGAATCAGTTGATAGATTCCTGAGTCTTGATCAACAACGATCCACCGAAGTCACTACTGACCGCGTTCAAAGCATGATAGACTCATCACTCAGTGGCCTGGATGACAGGATAAAGGCACTGATTGCTGAGGCACTGAAGGGGCAGGAAGCCCAGGTCAGGACAGTGGCTCGGGAAGAAGCGGACAAATGAGATACTGCTATTATGGCTAAGTGGTGTAAAAGCCAGAAGTCCACCGATGAAGCATGGCACAAGTCCCTGAACACAATGTTAACTGAAAGCACAGCAAGGAAAGAGGAAATTGATGCCATGCGGAGGGAATTCAATGAGCACTTATCTGACAGTCTGCTCAGAGCTGAGGCTAATGAAAAGCTGGCGAAAGATTTTCAGGTGGTAACCGATCAGCAGGCATCTCAGGGGATCCTGGTCAGAGACATTCTGAAAAAGGTCGATAAGGACGAAAGCCCCTTTGATGCTGCCAAAAAGGGGGAAGGAAAAGCATTGAAAAATCCAAAGTCTACTGCTCAGAAGTGGAAAGCCAATGTTTCCGTGGGAGAGCTGATGGAGGAGTGCGAAGAGCAATTATACCCTGGTGATCCCATTATCGAGGGAAGGAAGAAGATGAAGCAGCTGACCTTGGAGACTGCAATGCAGGTCAGGAGTCAGGTAACTGAACTCCAAAAGCTGAAGGGTGAAATGGCTGTTCTGAAGGAGAAGACTGATCCAAAGAAGCCTGCCCCTGAAGCTGGGAAGAAGAAAGCTGCTGCGTCCAAGAAGAAAGTGGTGGAAGCTCAGGATGCCAGTCCCATCGTATATGAATACGTTGACAACTTTGTACCTCCCGAACTGAACGAATCCTGGATTCCAATCAAGAAAGAGTTCGTGGACTTGTACTGTGTTGTCGGGAACTGGCTCAGGACATCCGAAGGTAAAAACAAGGACACCATCTTTGCTGAGTGGATGGCCCTGCATCACACTGAACTCTGGGCTGATATTGACTGACATGCTGATAGAGTAGGAGTTCAGATCAGAGCACCTGAGCACATCACTTATGCACCTCCAACCCTCGGCATCAATAACCACCTTAACATGGAGCTAATCAGGAAAGAGATTGCAATGATTGCATCAAGGACTGGAAGTTTCACTGATCAGAAGAAATTTCTTGAAGTCAAGCTGAGAGTCCTAAAGAAGTATGGGATCTCATTGGCCAGGTGGGATGATGAAGACTGAAGAGGATAGATCAGGAATAGTGTCTCAGGACTTTATGTAATAGTTTCAGGAAAACATGTACCTATCCTTTATATCAATTAAACTTTTTACATTCCTGAGACAACATCTCGTTGACTCCTGATTTATTTTTCTGCTCTTTATCAAGAACTGTACTAACCATTTCCTGTTTCCATCTTATAGAACTAAGGACCTGATATAGGTTCCTGAACTGAATACTGACTAAATCAGTAACTTGTTTAGATGGTAGGATTTTTCTAAGGGTTTTGGCATCATCAAAAAGGGGGAAATTGTTGGGACCATCTTAAGTATTTTGATTAGATCCCAAAATCCCTTGATGAATTTGCCTAAGTATATTTCATCAGGATGATAGACTCAGGATTAGATAGGTTAGAATAGATTTTCTGTTCACAGGTATTTAGTTCAGGGGGAACGTACTGAGGAGTGAAGACTGATGGAGATGTCCCTGAAGTCTGAAGTCTACAGCTGTTCCAACCCTGAAGGTGTTGATCGTCCTGAAGATGGTCAACCTGAAGCTACAACCTGAGAAACCTAGAAAGACTCCTGAAGACGCCTAGAAGCCATCCTGAAGAGGACCACTGATCTTGACAGGACTGAGTAGACTAAGCATGCTCAGGGAAGTCTCTATCACTGAAGGCAGTGTGTAACCTTGATCAGGCTGAATGTCCTTCTGATGTTCTTAAGTCCTACCTTAGGCCTAGTATTAGTTAACCTGATACTTGTAAGTCCTGAGACCCAAAGGTTACACGTGCGAATGGAAGTCTGATGAAGCAGAAAGAATGTCAGAGTCTCCAACATAAGACAAACATTTATCCTGAGTTAAGAACGAGAAACTCAGAATTATAAATATACGAGGATCAGTAAAGTCAATGTCGACAAACTAGCCGTTGGACCAACGACCAGTACGAAGGCGACACGTTTGTACTGAGAATGAGCACATTTAATGATTCTCAGAGGTGCAGGCGGCGGATCAGACACTTTACCATACTAGGTATGGTCCATGTCAGACAAGGACAGCCAGTACCAGCATCTACCTAAAATAGGAAGGTTTGAAACGGATCTCCTCCAATGGATCTATTTCAAACCTCCCTATAAATACAAAGACCTTGCCCCCATTCAAGGTTACCGGAAATTTTCAAGTGAAGAACTCTCAAGATTCCAAGAACTCAAAGCATACTTTGAACAACACTCTGAACTTTAAGTTTCCCTAGTGTTGTAGTAGGAATCTCATTCTGTATTTTGTTTAGAGTATTGATCCCATTCTTAGTACTGATTTTTAAGAGGGATCAATACAGAATAGTTGGAAAACGTGAATACTAAACCCCTCAGGCTGTGAGTTGGTTGGTAGGAAGGACTGGGACTTGTAAAACCACCCAGGGGTCAGTTCCTTAGAGAGAAAGTTGGCTATTCATGTCTCTTGGCACGTTAAACCCAAGTACCTATCCTCAGGGTTTTGAGGATAGCTTCCTGTTCAATCAGGTCGTGGACTTAGGAGTTGGTTATCTCCGAACCACGTTAAAAAGACCCTTGTGTGCTGATTTACTATTCTGCTCAGGATCATAAACTGTCATTCATATTAAACTGAAGCATACTTGCATTGTTTCTGAAAAACCATCAGGACTGACTTGTTATCCTGATCAGTAAACTGTGCACCAGCCTTAACCACGTTTTCACTAAGTAAACTGATAAGTTTTCAGAACTAAAACGAGTAAACACTTAAGGGCTCACATTCCGCACTAAACTGAGCTCATTGAGATAGTAGCCCAACTGACTAGCTTCAGAGCGGTTAGTAGGACTGTTATCTCTACTGAGCTTCTGAGAGCACAACTCTGACCTAGCCTTTCTGGTTCTTCCTTGATCCGTCCCTGCTGCCCCTGAGGACCATCAGGTTTATAGAACACTTCAGGATCTTCCTGACTAGGTTTGAAAGAGCATTTTCCTAAGTCTTTTGGGAAAATGTGACATCAGTGTATTCCCCCCATACACTAATTTATACTCGTTTCAGGACCAACAGATTGTTTTTTAATTATATTTTGCAAGAGTTAGGATTTTCCCTATTCAATGGTCATAGCGGTCAACCTATTCTTGTTCATCGTATCATTGGGAAAGCTAACTTCAAGAGAGGAGCTGTGGATGCTCCTATGGAAACTACTTTTGGTAGATGAAGCCAGTGAATCTGAAGATGAGATTGATAGTGAAAGAAGAGCAAAGTAATATCTTTCAAAGAAAGCTACAGAAGAAGAAACTGACAAGTCTGCAGCTGTAGACTTGGCAAATGTACAGCCTGATGAAGAAGGTCAAACTACTGAAGTTCCTGAAGTTCTAATTGAACAACTCCCTATTGTTCCAATTGAAAGAGTGGATGGATTTGAAGAAGAAAGATAAAAATTCAAAGATTGGAAAATTGAAGGGTAGGACTGGACAAATTGCAGTGATGTAAATGAATTGATGAGGCCCAATTTCTTTGATGAGTTTCTTGCTGAGAAACTAAGGAAGAATAAAGGAAAAGGAAAGCAAGTTGTTGCTGAAGTTCCTGAGAGGCAAAAGATTACAAAATCTGCAGCTGAAGCATTGAGAGTTGCAATCGGATCTCAGAAAGATCTAGAGGCAAAATTTCTTGAAGCTGATTTTGAGGTAGTAAGTTCAGAGAGTGAAGAGGATATTCCACAAAAAATTGGAGAAGGAAGTTAACAAGTTGTTGAAGCAGAATGCTTAACCAATTTGGCTGATGGTGCAATTTTGTTAGAATCTGCAGGAGCTAGTGCTGCAGATCCAATTGTGCCTACTAAAGAGATGGTTCTTGAACAGCCTGATTCTGAGAAAGAGAAAGAGGCAGAAAAGGTTGGATCACCTTGCAAAGAGCCTAAGGATAAGCCTGATGATGATGATGATGAAGGCAATGATGATGATGCACCAATGGGTGGTGCTCAAGCTCAAACTGTAAATGTTCAAGTTCCCCCTACTCAAGAAGCTCAAGCTGATGAGCAAATCATAGAAGATACTGTTAGGGTTATAATAGAAAGTATGCTTTTACTTTGTATAACTAAACTGAATTTTTGAGCTTTATCAGAAATAAATCTTTTATCAATGTGCTTTAGATAAATATGAATGTTATTTATTTTTTGCAATCCGTTCATATAATAGTACAAGTTACACTATAGATAAATGTGGTGATCCCCGGATAACTCACAACAAGATCACATTATCAGTTTCTTGTAACAAGTACTAAATTCACAACCTAGATGGGATTTGAACACCCCATTGGTAAACGGTTGATGTGTAGATCCCATATCGGCTTATCTTGACCAAGGGATTGCACTAGTGTATGATGATGCATTGAAGAAGACCTACAGAGAGGAAATTCTTCCTTACTGATCTATGGGATGAAGAATTAGACCTCAGTGGTCGTTTATTTCTAAACCTCTATCCCTTAAATAGGACTGTGTGTGATCAGTGCGTGGCACTTTATTTTGTTATGGGTAGAGAGTCAATGAGACTCAATACTTTGCATCTTGGGTGACGTCATTGAGAACATGATAGTTGCTATGATTTAATACAGAGGAACGTGTGCTTGGAGAGTCTTGCATGATTAGTCCCCTTGGTAGGCTCTAAACATTCGTCATACTAAATATTGCAAGTGGAATTTTTTTCGGGTATGATGATAAAGAAGAGCTGTCCTTATTCCAAGATTAAGATGCTAAATTAATTAAAGCGTTTAGTGGCTTGATTAATTAACGGACAAGAGAATCTTAAACACGGGAAATAATGACCGGGAGCCATATGATTGTAATATGAGTTAAGATGGATAGTGCAACATTAATCCTATAGTGGAGTGAGATTAATGTTAATAGGTTGAATGACATTGAGCTCAATGTTAGAATTCAGGGCCCATTATGAGGTCCAATCTTAATTCTCCTAAAGGCCCCTCAAGTAGCCCAATTAAATGTCCAACAATAAATAAGGAGATTAAAATAAAGGAAATATTTTTTGGCCCAATTTAGTGAAAATTTTGAAATTTATATATATATATATAATTAGTGAGAGATTTTATGAAAAATAGATATGTATCTTGAATGCAAGAATATCTAATAAAATTAAGATCTCATTTAATTAAAATATATGGTGCAAATTTAAAAAATTATGAAGAAATAAATATCAAGATTTGAATATTTAGTATTCAAGATTAGAATATTTGATATTCATGATAATCAAGATTTGAAAAATTAGATATTCAAGATCTTGTATTCTCATTATAAATATGAGATGATACAAGACTTCATTATTATTATAATTGTAGAGCAATTTTCGAAAATTGCAGTCTCTTGGGCAACAAATATTTTTCTATCCTTGTGTTATGATTATTCGTGTGGCCTCCCACCTGGTGTAAGAATAAGGACAAGGGAATACTTGAGAAGGTTTTTGGGTTTGTCAAATTGAGGGTCTCAAGAAGGACGCCTTCAAGTCCATTGTTGACACCATCTGCCTATAGAGGATCTCAAAGGACTCCTTTGATCTTAACTGTCTTGTGAAATCAGCTTAACCAAAGTCGACTTTTGTCTCAGGAACTGTCTTTTCTCCAAGAGGTATAATTCACTAAATCCCTTAGTTCCTTATGTTTAGGGCTTTACGTGATATTATATGTTCATATGTTTTGCATGCAAAGCCTGTTACTGGGTATACAATTGTTTGATTTAATTATGTTGTTGGTCCCGAAACGAGTATAATCAGTGTACGGGGGGGGGAATACACTGATGTCAGATTTTTCTGAAAGTCTCAGAAAAATGCTCTAACACTCTCAGTCAGGATTTCCTGAAGTACTCAGTATGCTGAAGGTCCACAGGGGCAGCAGGGACAGTTCAGTAACGAGTCAGATAAGCTGAGTGTGAGTAAAGTGCTAGGAAGCTCAGTAGAGATAACAAATCTACTGACAGCGCGTAAGCTAGTCAGTTGGACCACTATCTCTGTGAGCCAGAGTGAGTGTGGAAAGTGAGCCCTTAGATTCTACTCGTTTTAGTTTCTGAAAACATTTTCTCTGAGTTTGCTGAGTAAACTGGTGGTTAAGGCTGAGTGCACAGTGTTAAGATTCAGGATGATAGATTCAGTCCTGAATAGAAAAACGATGCAGAATGTTCAGTTTATTATGATGACAGTTATGATCTTGAACAGAATAGTAAATCAGCACACATGGGACTTTTTAACGTGGTTCGGAGATAACCAACTCCTACGTCCACGACCTGATTTAACAGGAAGCTATCCTCAAAACCCTTAGGATAGGTACTTGGGTTTTACGTGCCAAGGGACACGAGTAGACAACTTCCTCTCTTAGGAACTGACCCCTGGGCGTTTTACAAGTCCCAGTCCTTCTAACCAACCAATCTCACACCTTGAGTGGTTTGGTATTCTGGTTTCCAACTAAGATAGCTCTAGCAATACAAAACAATGCTAAATAATAGAGCTATCGATCTAAGCAAATACAGAGTGAATCCTACTACGACACTAGGGAAATTTAATTGCAGAGTGTTGTTTATAGTATGCTTTGAATGCTTGGATTCTTGAGAGTTTTCTCTTGGAAATTTCCCGTTTGCCTTGAATGGGTGCAAGGCTCTCCATATTTATAGGCAAGATTCACAATAGATCCGTTGGAGGAGATCAAATCAAATCTTCCTATTTTAGGTAGATTGCAGTCTCCTGTTGATCATGAAAATTGGCAAGCTTAGTCTCCTGTTGAGTCTGCACATTCGAAACCATCTGATTACAGTTCGGAATGGCATCCTTGGTTTGCTCAGAAATAACAGTGAGGTCTACATTGATTCTAGTCCGAGCTTCCCCAAGGAGATCTATTGCAGCATGCATATCAGTGGCCATATCATTCAGGTCACGGTCCAGTCTGTTCAACTTCTTGTTCAGCATTTCAGAATTTGAACCAACCCTACTAGTTTTTCGCTCAACGAGGATGACCCTCCTGTGCAGATTGCCAAGATATATTGCTTCGGGTGTAGTCCATTTGCCTCTGACTCGGACCATGCCTGGTGGACCCTCTCCTGAAGCCTCCGCAATCCCGGGTCCCAGGAATGCTTCATCGGCCTGTGCACTGACTCCCTCAGTGCCACCTTGCTGATCATCATCAGCAACCACTACCACCTCCTGCTCAGCTTCCTTCACCTCTCCCTTCTCTTCTTCAGCTTTCTGAGGTTCAGGCTCAGGATAGGTTCGGAGGACTGTTTTGATAAAATCCACCATCTTAATCAATTGATGTAGAGAGTTCACATCAAAATGATCAAAGAGGGCGGCTTCTAATTCTGCAATGCAGTCCCATCCTCTGGACTCTCCTAGCTGACTGAGCTCAGACCATGTAGCGTTTCTGATCATGGCAAAAGTGCGGAGTTGCACAACTGTCTCCTTCTGAGCTTCAGTGAGATCAGGAAATCTCCTTTCCACCATTTCAGTTGCCGCTCCCCTTGCTACTATCTCAAAATCTGAAAGAATATTCACATCGGGCGCAGGGAACGGCCATGGTGTTTCAGCCTGAACTGGTTCAGCAGCCTCCTGCTCAACTCCTCCTTCCTGAGCAGGTTCCACCTGATCCAAACTTTGATAAGTTTCAGCGATGTTAAGGATCAGTTGATCAGGATCAGGGGATGCAACATCCGGAACAGATGTAATGGGAGCAATTTCAAGAATGGCCTGCGCCTGAGCTGGTTCCCTCTCCGGAGGTGCATGCTGAACAGCTTCTTCAGCCTCTTTCTCTTCCACAAGCTTTTTCTCTCGCTCTTCCACGAGCTTTTTCTCTCGCTCAGCTGACCCTGAATAAAGAAATTTCAGCTTTTGTTGCTTGGGTCCTGAGGGCTTAGATTTCTCCTCCGCTGGCTTTACTGTATCAGACTCAAAAGACTTGCCTGCCTGAGCCTTGACTCTTTCAGTCATGCTCGCCTAGGCCTTCTTCTTCTGAGTCCGAGGCCTTCTCCTGGTGCCAGCATCATCTGAGTAAGCTCTGAATAGATTGATTTTTGCTGGAATCTCGAGTGATTGGGCCTGATCCACATCACCGAGATCCCGGGTCTCCAAGAGCATAGAAATCTTGGTGCCAAAGTGCATCTTGGTCTCGAATGTCGCCTGACCCTCTGGCGAGTACTTGATTTTGCTGGTCTCAGCCACCAGCATTTTGAGGAAGTAATCCTCCCAGTTAAAGTTGTGCATAGAGGCATCCGAGATTGCCATCATCGAATAAAGCTTTGGTCTGGAGATCTGCTCCAATCTTCCGGCAATCCCCATCACTCCCTGACTTGTCAGGTCGAAGAAGTGGCGGTTTTCAGTCCTCAGGACTGATTTATTCAGGCCCGACTTCAGGACGACATCCCCATCACATAAGGACTGGAGAAAGTCCTTCTCATTTCCATACCCATAATCCACTGGGCTTCGTCCTGAACTGGGAAGATTAAAAACCTCCTTAATCTTCTTCTGGATGTTGAGAGTGACCCATCTCCGGGTCATCTCCTCCTCTCCATCCTTCCCCTTTGTACAGGTGGTCAGGGGTATGCAAGTTTCCCACTCCTGGGACTCCTTGTTCTGCGCCATCTTTAGGTAGATTGCAGCAACAAGTCTCGGGTGGAGCCTTTGTGGTCTTGCTGTAATGAATTGCAGAAGACCTGCATTATTGAATAGTTCTTGTATAGGCAAAATATCGGGGTGGTTGGAGGAAAAGTCCCCATATGGTTCATAATGAATCTCATTCCTTAGATGGAAAAGATTGCCAAAGAAGGAATCTGCAGATGGAGAAGCCATTGAAGTAATATGAAGAAATGAATAAGGTCGGTTTGCAGAGAGGAATATGTAAGGAAAATATTTAGGTGCATAAAGATTTTAACAACACAATCTTCCCCTATTTATACAAAAATTTGGTTTTAATCGGGTGGCTTAAAAAATAATGACCTATGAGATTCAATGGTCAAGATTGAACGGTGAAAAGCATTTGACTCTTCGGTTTTTCAAAACTAATTGGTCAAACTTTATCAAAAACTGTTCCCACCCACAGTGCATTAAATGCACATTAGAGCATGTCCGTATTTAATTCAAATAAATTGTATTAAATAATAACCGAATATTAAAACGAATGGCTGGGATCATTTGACAAATTAAATTGATTTGACAATACAGCAAATAGTATAAGGAAAATGCACGCAAGATCAGATGACTAGATAAAAATCAGAAAACATACCAGTCAGTCAGATTTGTATTCTGACTGATACCACTTATTGCCCTATCAGGGTGACAAGACCTGAGTTCAGTGTCCTGAAACTTAGTCAGTCTATACTGATCATTTCTCTTATACTGAATGTTCCCCCTTCAACCATTCATATTCTCTCTGGGATTCCTTCATCCTGAGTCCATATGAGTTATTCCCCCTGACCTTGTGCATTCTTATCAGAGATTCAGACTGAATCACCTAAGCCTGGGTCAAGGAGTCCTAACTCTACTGATAACTCAACAAACCTGGTTTCAGGCAAAGCCTTAGTCAGGATGTCAGCTCTCTGTTTTTCAGTAGAGACTCTCTCCATCCTGATGTCCTTCTTCTCAACATGATCTCTGATAAAGTGATGCCTGATGTCTACATGCTTACATCTTGTGTGTAAGACTGGGTTTTGGTATATGGCAATGGCACTATTATTGTCACAATAAATTGGAACTTCAGTTGCCTCTATTTGGTAGTCTCTCAGTTGTTAGTTCAGCCAAAGAATCTGAGAACAACAACTGCCTGCCGCCATATACTCAGCCTCAGTAGTAGACGTTGCAACACTGGTTTACTTTTTAGAAAACCAAGAGATCAGTTTACTCCCTAGAAACTGACATGTGCCTGTAGTTGATTTCCTATCAAGTCTACAACCTCCATAATCAGCATCTGAATAGCCAGTCAGTTCTAGGTTGTTATTAGAGGGATACCAAAGTCCTAGATTGACTGTACCTCTCAGGTATTTCAGTATCTTTTTGGCACTCTCTAGATGACTCTTCTTTGGATCAAACTGATACCTTGCACAAACTCCAACTGCATAAGTGATGTCAGGTCGACTAGTAGTCAGATATAATAAAGATCCTATCAGTGCCCTATATTCAGTCTGATTTACTGAGACTCCTTCTTTGTCAGGATCCAGCTTCTCATTTGTGTTCATGGGAATGCGTGAGACTTTGCTTGACTGAACTCCAAATTTCTGAATCAAGTCCCTCGCATACTTGGACTGATTAATGAAAATTCCGGAGTCAGTTTGCCTGACTTGGAGACCAAGAAAGAAATTCATTTCTCCCATCATTGACATCTCAAATTTCCCAGTCATTAGCTTGGAGAATTTCTCACAAAGCTTCAGATTAGGAGATCCAAATATTATGTCATCCACATAAATCTGAACCAAGAGAATGTCTTCCCCTTCGGTGATCTGGAAGAGGGTCCTGTCCACTGTTCCTTTCACGAACCCGTGGTCTATTAGGAATTGGGATAATGTATCGTACCAAGCTCTCGGAGCTTGCTTCAGGCCATAAAGAGCTTTCTTCAGGTGATATACCTTATTACCAACTTCGAATCCAGGAGGTTGCTAAACATACACCTCTTCATTTAGTACACCATTCAGAAAAGCACTCTTTACGTCCATCTGATACACTTTGAATTTCCTGAATGTTGCATAAGCCAGAAACAACCTGATTGCTTCCAATCTTGCGACTGGAGCAAAGGTCTCATCATAGTCGATACCCTCGGCCTGAGAGTAACCCTTTGCTACTAGTCTGGCCTTATTCCTGACAACAACATTCTTTTCATCCCTCTTGTTCTTGAAGACCCACTTGGTGTCAATAACATGTTGACGCCTAGGTCTCTCAACTAACTCACAAACCTGATACCACTTGTTGGTCCCGACACGAGTATAATCAGTGTATGGGAGGGGAATACACTGATGTCAGATTTTTCTGTAAGACTCAGAAAAATGCTCTAACACTCTCAGTCAGGATTTCCTGAATTACACAGTATGCTGAAGGTCCACAGGGGCAGCAGGGACAGTTCAGTAACGAGTCAGATAAGCTGAGTGTGAGTAAAGTGCTAGGAAGCTCAGTAGAGATAACAAACCTACTGACAGCTCGGAAGTTAGTCAGTTGGACCACTATCTCAGTGAGCCAGAGTGAGTGCGGAAAGTGAGCCCTTAGATTCTACCCATTTTAGTTTCTGAAAACATTTTCTCTGAGTTTGCTTAGTAAACTGGTGGTTAAGGCTGAGTGCACAGTGTTAAGATTCAGGATGATTGATTCAGTCCTGAATAGAAAAACGATGCAGAATGTTCAGTTTATTATGATGACAGTTATGATGCTGAACAGAACAGTAAATCAGCACATAGGAGACTTTTTAACGTGGTTCGGAGATAACCAACTCCTACGTCCACGACCTGATTTAACAGGAAGCTATCCTCAAAACCCTGAGGATAGGTACTTGGGTTTTACGTGCCAAGGGACACGAGTAGCCAACTTCCTCTCTTAGGAACTGACCCCTGGGCGTTTTACAAGTCCCAGTCCTTCTAACCAACCAATCTCACACCTTGAGTGGTTTGATATTCTGGTTTCCAACTAAGATAGCTCTAGCAATACAAAACAATGCTAAATAATAGAGCTATCGATCTAAGCAAATACAGAGTGAATTCTACTACAACACTAGGGAAATTTAATTGCAGAGTGTTGTTTATAATATGCTTTGAATGCTTGGATTCTTGAGAGTTTTCTCTTGGAAATTTCCCGTTAGCCTTGAATGGGTGCAAGGTTCTCCATATTTATAGGCAAGATTCAAAATAGATCCGTTGGAGGAGATCAAATCAAATCTTCCTATTTTAGGTAGATTGCAGGATAGAAATACTGTTTGACCTAACCACCATGCTTATTCTGGCAAGTTGTCACATCACCTGCAACTTTTGAGACGCATTAAATGCCGCATTAAATGCTGCGCAGACTCCGTGCATGCGTGTCAAAAGATCATTGGCTCTCCGCTATAACGGCTAGTTGACCTTCAGATATTTGTCCTTCCTCGTACATTCAATGCTCTGAGTCTCTTGTTAATAACTCAGTCTGAACGTGTGTTTTTAATGGAGTCTACTGACATTCTCTTTGTCTCTTGTCACATAGCATAAATAACCTTTTGCTTTGGACTTACATGATTCAGGTGAAATGAACCACGGCCTGAGTCAGGTCCTATGTGCATTCAGCACAGCCTGATGGGTTATTCACCCCAGTATGTGTAACCTTTTTGCTTCGGACTTACAGGATTCAGGTGAACTGAAGCAAGGCCTAAGTCAGGTCTTAAGTGCATTCAGCACAGCCTGATAGGTGACACTTACTCTTCACTGACTAAGTTCTGTCCTGAGTATGCTTAGTGTACTCAGTAGAAGCATCAGCCAATGGTACTTCAGGATTGACTTCACGATGAATCAGCAGGCTTCGATCTTCAGCTTTAGAACAGACAATCTTCAGCAAGACTGACTGACTCCTTCAGGATGGTTTACACTTCAGACTTCAGTAAATTGGGTCGACTCCAATATTCTTCAGTCTTCAGCATGGTCCTCCTGTACTTAATTTCTAACCTAACTATCCTGAATTATTTTATCCTGAACAACTATACTTAGGCAAATTCATCAGGAGTTTTGGGATCTAATCAAAATACTCAGATTGTCCCAACATATGTTTAAATCATGATATTAATTGTAGGCTTAAATTTGTATTTAGCGTATATCACGAATAGATCCGCGTTTAATTCCCCAACAACTGGTATCAGAGCCGGTTTCGGGCTCTGTACGTTAAATTGTAATTTAAGTGTTTAATATTAAATTTGAAAATTGGATAGTAGAATTGCTAGATCTTTTTTATAGGTATCCAATTGTCATGATATTTAATATTTATTTATGCATGCATGTATGATGATGCGGTTTTTTAAAATCCGATTCGTTCGGATCATTTTTTTCGTGAGAAAATCCACAGGTAGACTAGGATGTTTTATGTAATAGACTAGTCTAGATGATAGGTTTATTTAATTTTCATATATAAATTGTAACCGATATCGAAGATGAAGAACGAAGATTTTAAGGCCCGGAGACAAAGTATTAAATTTTATTGCCGTCGAGTGGGAGCTTAATCGAGACGAACGACAAAGCTTAAAGATGAACGGTGATTATGATATCTCGTAGTCAAAACAAGAAATTAAACCATGAAAATTGGATATAACGTGCCAATTTGTTTAATTTGTTTTGATGCATGCTTTATTTATTTAATTTGATTAAATATTTGATTGCATGAATATCGAGATGAAAAATCTCAACTCTTAAAAATTACTAAGTATGTTTTAAATATAATTAGGTATTTTATTCTAGATAATAAAATTGAATTATTTGGTTTCCATGATTTATTTGTTTGTGAAGTCTTTTGGCTACGCATTAACAATTGCCTTTCTTCCTATCGGATAGGCCCAAAGATAAGTTCACATGAACGAATTCCCAAAAGGATGATTGTGGATTATTATTAGTGGCGGTATTGACCCTCCCATCGAGTGGCTTATTCAAAACGAAGTAATAATCCTGTATTTAATCGTGGTTAATACTTAGGTATAAAATTAGCATTTTATTACTCCCCATCGGAGTCCCTACCGATTTTATATGGTCAAGTGGGAGCCGACTATTAATTTTTTGAAATTAAAAGTTTGTAAGTGTTCTTGTTTGTCACTTGCTTAAATGTGTTTGCATAAATGTCCACACTCATCGTGGCTTATGTGAACTGTTTTAAGATGTCGGTCGATTTATGCTATGTATTTTTTTTTAGATTTTATACAAAGCATAATCGAAAATTGTGATAATCTTTGCGAATCGATGTATGTATTGATGCAATGTATGTTTTATTTCAGTTTAGCATGTTGTCTCCTTTTAATCCACTGTTTACAATACTTAAAGATAACAAATTGGAAGGTGAAAACTATGTTGATTGGAAACATCACTTATTTATTGTCCTAACCGCACAACAACACAAATGGGTTCTTGACACACCAAAGCCCCCTACGCCTATGGGTGATGCGGATATTGCCGAAAGGGAACATCATAGGGAGTGGATGAAATCCGATTAAATGGCTTAGTGTACCATCTTGGCTTCAATGTCAGATGTGTTGCAACACCAACACCAAGACATGGAATACGCTTCTGATATGATGCTAAACCTTAAGGAGATATTCACTCATCAGAATCGTACGACTAGGCAAATCACCATGCGAGACATGTTATCGCTGAAAATGGTGGAGGGAACACCCGTAAGGGATCACGTTCTCAAGATGATGGGCTACCTCAACAAGTTAGAGGTACTTGGAGATGAATATGATGCGGAAACGCAAGTTGATTTCATTCTCCATTCTCTACCGAAAAGGTTTGAGCAGTTCAAGTTGAACTATATGATGAATAATCAAGAGTTCACGTTGGCACAGCTCTTGCAAGCTTTGGTATCGGCGGAGACACTCATGGCACACCAAACTCAAATCTTGGTGGCAAGCGGTCTGACTTCTTCCGCACCGAAAGGTGGGAAGAAGAAAAAGAAGACCAAAGGCCCGAACCAAGCTAAGAGTAAGGTGACTAATGAGGGAGGGGTCAAGAAAGCTACTAAAGGCAAGTGTTTCAACTGCGGTGAGAAAGGACATTGGAGGACGGCCTGTCCCAAGCCAAAGAAGGTTGGGAAGAAAGGTAAGTCTCATGCACTTGTTGAAACTTGTTTAGCGGCGTATGCTTCCCATTCGTGGGTAGTGGATACGGGAGCCACTGATCATGTATGTTTCACTTTAAAGGGGTTCCGAAAAACCCGGTAACTTAGTGCGAATGAGATCCTCATCACATTGGGAGATGCTACGAGGGTAGCGGCTGTCACAGTGGGAGACGTGCACCTATCTTTTGAAGATAGAGTTTTAGTTTTAAAAGATGTTCTTTATGTTCCCAGTTTTAGGAAGAATTTAATTTTGGTTTCTAAATTGTACGTTGATGGATACTCAGTTTCTTTTAATAATATGGTTGTTATTTTTTGAAAAGATGAGTTCATCTGTTCGAGAACATTAGTGAACAATCTTTATACTATTTAAAGTGCACACAACACGCAAAATGCTTCTTATAACACATCGACTATTTCTAAGAAAAGAAAAGTTTCTTCAACCGTGAAGCAAACACTACTATGGCATCTAAGACTTGGTCATATTAATCTAAAGAGAATTCAAAGGTTGGTGGCGGATGGCTCGTTGGAGTCTCACCATGTTGAGTCGTTTCCAACGTGTGAATCTTGTTTAGAGGGGAAAATGACCAAGAGGGCCTTCAGCGCCAAGGGAAATAGAGCTAGTGAAGTGTCTGAAATCGTTCACACTGACGTATGTGGGCCAATGTCGGTTCATGCTATAGGAGATTTTGAGTATTTCGTAACTTTTATGGATAATTACTCAACATATGGGTGCATTTACCTTATGCGGTGCAGATCGGAAACCTTTGATAAAATCAAAGAGTTCAAAGCCGAGGCCAAGAAACATATGGGAAAGAGTATCAAGTTCCTAAAATCGGATCGTGGGGGTGAATACCTCAGCAATGAATTTTTGACCTATTTGTCAAGTGAAGGGATTGTATCCCAATTGACCGCCCCCTACCCCTCAACAAAATGGGGTTGCGGAATGAAGAAATAGAACTCTTTTAGAAATGATCAGATCCATGATGAGTTATTCGGAGTTAGCCTAGTCATTTTTGGGCTATGCCTTGAAAAAGTGGCTCACATTCTAAACTTGGTGCCATCCAAATTGGTTCCTAAAACTCCCATAGAATTGTGGACCGGACGTAAGCCTAGTTTGAGACACATAAGGATTTGGGAGTGTCCGACATATGTGTTGGATAAGGAAGCCAGAAAATTAGATCCACGTTTGGAATTGAGGTTGTTTGTAGGATACCCTAGAGGAACGAAAGGGGGTATGTTCTATAGTCCCAAGGACCAAAGAATCGTAATTAGTACACATTCTAAGTTCTTGAAAGAAGACTATGTGAACAATAGAAAGGGCCTAATCCTATACCAAGGGTACAAGTTGATGTACCACGCGACACGCCAACATAATCGGAGCCTCGCGTAGTGGGAGGGTTGTGAGACAACCCGAGAGATTCATGTTCGTGGGAGAGTCATCTGACTTAGTCCCCGGGGAAGATGAATTAGACCCATGGACATACGACGAAGCACTCCAGGATAAAGATACAGATTCTTGGCAAACAACAATGAAAGCCGAGATGGGGTCTATGCAAATGGATGTCAAGACAGCTTTCCTTAACGGAAGTCTTGAAGAAGAAATCTATATGTATCAACCCGAAGGCTTTATTGAAAAAGGCCAAGAGCACCTTGTATGCAAGCTTAAGAGGTCCATCTACGGACTTAAGAAAGCATCACGAGCTTGGAATCAATATTTTGATCAAGTAATAAAATCTTATGGTTTTGATCAAAATGAGTTTGAGAGTTGTGTGTACAAGAAGTATGTCGGAACTGCAGTGGTATTCTTGATACTATACGTAGATGACATTTTGCTCATTGGAAACGATGTTGCAGTGTTATCAGACGTAAGAGTATGGTTGTCAAATCAGTTTGATATGAAGGACTTAGGGGAAGCTGGTCATATCTTAGGGATGAAGATTACTCGAGATCGCAAGAAAAGAATGATCGGCTTATCGCAAACTTCATACATAGACATTGTTTTGAAACGGTTTAGCATGCAGAATTCCAAGAAAGGTTTTTTGTACCTTTTAGACATGGAATTCATCTATCGAAAGAGATGTGTCCGAAGATACAAGAAGAGATAGATTGCATGAAAGGCATCCCATATGCTTCGGCAGATGGAAGCCTCATGTATACTATGCTATGTACGAGACTGGATATCTGATTTGCCGTAGGCATGGTAGCACGATATCAAAGTAACCCAGGGAAAGAGCGTTGGATGACTGTTAAAAACATTCTCAAATATCTCAAGCGAACTAGAGATAGAATGTTGGTTTATCAGTCAAATAGTCTAATCACTGTTGGTTATGCGGACTCAGATTTATAAATTCCATATAGATCTACCTCGGGTAATGTGTTTCATTTAGGGAAGGAGCCATGATATGGTGATGTGTGCATCACTGATTCTACCATGGAAGCTGAATAAGTAACTGCTTATGGAGCAGTGAAGGAATCGGTTTGGCTCAAGATCTTCTAAGTGGACTTGGATAAAATTCTTAATTTGTCTAGCATTGTAATGCTAGGGCAGTTGCAAATTCAAGGGAACCAAGAGTCCACAAGGCCAACAAACACATTTTTAGGATTAAATATCTTAGACAAGAAATCATTAAGAGAGGAGATGAAGATATGGCAAAGATCGCATCAGAAGACGACCAAGTTAATCCTCTCACAAAGTGTCTGCCTCTATGTACATTCGAGAGACATGTGGGAGGAATGGGAGTCAAGTGTGTTGCCAATCTGCTTTGAGTATAAGTGGGAGAAATTATTAGGACATGTGTAGTACATAGATATGTTGTAGTATACTTAAAAGCAGACTTTGAGTATAAGTGGGAGATTGTTAGGGTTATACTAGAAAGTATGCTTTTACTTTGTATAACTAAACTGAATCTTTGAGCTTTATCTGAAATAAATCTTTTATCACTGTGCTTTAGATAAATATGAATGTTATTTATTTATTGTAATCCGTTCATATAATAGTACAAGTTACACTATATATAAATGTGGTTATCCCCGGATAACTCACAGCAAGATCACATTATCAGTTTCTTGTAACAAGTACTAAATTCACAACCTAGATGGGATTTGAACACCCCATTGGTAAACGGTTGATGTGTAGATCCCAGATTTGCTTATCTTGACCAAGGGATTGCACTAGTGCATGATGATGCATTGAAGAGGACCTACGGAGAGGAAATTCTTCCGTACTGATCTATGGGATGAAGAATTAGACCTCAGTGGTCGTTTATTTCTAAACCTCTGTCCCTTAAATAGGACTGTGTGTGATCCGTGCATGTAACTTTATTTTGTCATGGGTAGAGAGTCAATGAGACTCAATACTTTGCAGCTTGGGTGACGCCATTGAGAACATGACAGTTGTTAAGTTTTAATATAGAGGAACGTGTGCTTGGAGAAAAATATATATGTATCGAAAATTTAGTGAAAAGGCTGATTTAACATCCAGCTAAAAAAGCTTCCATTCTTTATTGCCCGCAAGAGAAATTAAGGCTCGAATAGTATCCAAACATGCGATTGGAGCAAAAGTCTCTTCAAAATCGATTCCAGGTTGTTGTGAGTAGCCTTTCGCCACCAATCTAGCTTTGTTATTTAGCACGGAGCCATCCGAATTATGTCTCACCTTGTAAATCCATTTCACCCCAATTACATATTTGTCCTTCGGCTTGTCAACAAGCTCCCAAGTTATATTTTTTTCGATCATGTTGATTTCTTCTTGCATTGCCTTTCTCCAAGCATCATCTTCAATTGCTTCTTCAAAATTTTCTGGTTCCTCAATGCAAAAAATTGCGACGAGCATAAATATCGCTCAATCTTTGCATCTCGATTGATGTAGAACTTGGCGAATATGAGTCTTGGCACTGCGGGCTGGAGACTGCATTTTCTTCATCACCTTTATCTTCATTAGGGACATGTAATAGCTGAAAAAATGGTACAAATACCACTTGTTCATGCTTATTCTATTGTTCCCACCTCCAAGATGATCCTTCATCAAATAACACATCTCGACTAACAATAATTTTGTAAGTTTTCAAATTGAATAGTCTATAGCCCTTTGAAACAAAACTATATCCCATAAAAATACATTTTTTCACTTACCTCATCAAGTTTGCTCGTACGCTCCTTCGGTACTTGAGCATAACAAATACTCCCAAAGACTTTTACATGACTTACCGATGGTTTTCTGCCACTCCAAGCTTCAAATGGTGTTTGGTCCGGCACAACTTTTGTAGGACTCTGATTTTTTAAGTACGCAGCCATATTAACAGCCTCCGCCAAAAACTTCTTCGTACATTACTATCGTGCAACATTGACTTTGGCATCTCCATTATTGTTTGATTCATTCTCTCCAAAACTCCATTTTGTTGTGGTGCGTAGCCAAGTGTGAGTTGCCGCTCAGCACCTTCATCTTTAAAATTTTTTTTGAATACATTGGAATTATACTCCAATTCCCTATCGCTTCGCAGAACTTTGATAAGTCTATTTTCTGAATTGGAGAGAGTTCTCATTGGTCCGCACACGTCCGTATGCACCAACTTGAGTTTTTCTCTTGCTCTCCACGCAACTCCTTTTGGAAATGGTTGACGGTGATGCTTTCCCAAAGCACAACCCTCACATATGTTCTGTTTTTCTTCAATAGATGGCAGCCCATACACCATATTTTTCTTTGAAAGTATATTGAGTGCTCCAAAATTTAAATGGCCATATCTTTTGTGCCACAGCCTCGAAGCATCTTCACTTGTAGCTATTTGAGCAACATGCTTGGTTTAATTAAATGAGAGAGAAAAGTACCTATTTTCGTTTATTTTTACAACAGCAACTAAGCTCCTTTATTTGTCTTAGATTTTGCTCTCTCGATCTTCAAGAATGAGTTTATAATTGTAATCCAAAAGTTTTCCAACACTAAGCAGATTTCAGCCAACTTTGGGACATAAAAAACATCTTGAATCACCTTATTTACTTTCTTTGTTTCAACTCCAATGCTGCCTCTTCCTGTTATTTCTTCTGCTTCTCCATTTCCCAAATAAACTTTCAAGTTATAAGAAGAATCAATATTGAGAAATGCATCTTTATTACCTGACATGTGGTTACTATAACCACTATCCAAATTCCAAACTTTATTTTTCTGATTTGTGATTCTTTTGACATGAGTAGAAGTGATTTTGCTCAATTGGTCTCTCTCCTATGAAGCTTGCTTGTGCTAGTTCCTTTGATCTGCAATCCTTTTGAAAATGCCCAAACCTTTTGCACTTGCGACATTGTGGCTTTCCCTTGAACCAGCAATCATTTTCTTCATGATTTATTTTCTTGTATACATCACAATACAATGATGTTTCTCCATTTCCATGAAGATCTCCATTATTGTCTCTTCCACGACTTCTTGAGCCTCGACCTCACGCATCTCCTCTACTACCTCTTCCACGTCGAGACGAGTTATGGCTTGATGAGATAAAAATATTAGATTGAAATGCACTCTCAATAGAGTCTTCCGAGCGTCGAGTAAGTCTTTGCTCATATGATTTAAGGATCCCATTAATTCTTCAATTGAAAGTTTGGTGAGGTCTCAAGTTTCTTCAATCACGACCACAATAGGATCGAACTTTGGAGGTTGAGTGATTATGATTTTCTCAATCACTCTTTGATCGTCAAGATTATCGCCATAGCTACGCATTTGATTCACCAAGTCGATGACTCTAGTTGAGAATTCATCCAACTTCTCACTTTCTTTCTTTTTTATATTTTCCAAGTCTCTTCGTAGAGATTGGAGTTTCTTTGTTCTCACCTTCACATCACCTTGATACTCATTCTTCAAAATATCCCACGCCTCCCTCAATGTTGTTGCTCTCATTATTTTAGAGAACATGGAATTAGCCACTGCTCTTTGAATGAGACTTAGTGTGCTTGCATCGATCGCCTTCTTGTCTTCATCTTCTTTAGTTTTGTCCGATGAAGATTCACCTTCTTCGACGCTATTTTGAATAAGACATTCAACCCGAAATGCTCATAAGAGGGTCTCCATTTTTACAGACCAAAATTTATAATTTTTTCCATCAAAGAGTGGTGGATGGACATTTGTGAAGGCTAAATTGTTGTTGGCCATGGCTCTGATGCCACTATGTTGGGTATTTTGTGATTGGAGTACAGAAGCAGGACACTTTTGTTTTGTTTTTTTTTATTTTATTTCTGGACTTGATCATTTCCTCAACATTTCATTACTATTTATACATGAGATAGGATGATTCTAGACACAAGATTAAATGAGTTTTTATCTTATCTTCACTACATTTAATTGATTCATTTTGACAAATAAATTAATGCCTGACTCGTGACTTTTCATATTCAATACATGCACATTATCTAACATTAATTTATTAAACTCTAGAGGACTAATTTTACTTATATATGCCCAGGTTATATGCACCCACATCTAATTAATAGTATACACACTAGATGAGAGTACAGAATATAAAATGAGTACACATCTTAAAATACCATTTTTACCCTTTTTTTTTCAGAAACCCTTATTCTAACTCTTATCCCTTTCTTCTTCACACAAACACCCTATTATTTTTCCTCACTTACAAAACTTGTGTGTGCTCCTTTCCCTGCTCTATTCATTCCTCACCTCTACTCCACTCCTTTCGCAATTCGCAATATCTTTTTCCTTCTCCACACATTTCTCTTCTTTGCTGCAGTATCCATCCACGGTGATCGCCGAAAAATCAGGGTCGTTAATTTTTTAATCCTTGTTAGTACCTTGGTTTAAATTTTGTAATGTGCAAAATAATGTGTTTATTTGTTATATTGATCTAACTCTTGTGCTAAGGAAATTGGTGTTTGAAATATATAGTTGTAAGTGAAGTCTATAGTTGTATATTTGATCAATCTACGGCTTAGACATGACCCTAGAGCTGTAAGGTTTCTCTACAACCAATTTTTTATATTGACAGGACTCTACAGCTGCAAGATTGAAAGACTCTACAGCTGCAAAGAACCGTTTGAAGATGATGTACAAGTCTGAAATTTAATTAAAGATAATGAAGACCTTTAAGCACTATTAGTGTAGCTCTCAAGCACTCACTAAAATGTACTTAAAATGGAGGATTTTTCTTAATTCTGGTGCTTAATGAAGATTAGTTACAAGGAGGCCAGAATTCTGAAGAAAAAGGCATAGTACAATCAGTACTATCCTGTGTGAAAGATGAGGACCACCTCACACATGCCAATGGAGAGAGAGGATCCTTATCTGAATTTCAAATTTCAAATTTGCAACGGATAAGATACTCCACTCAATCTATAAATGGAAGAAGTCCTCAGAGGAAGCAATAACAACAACCTTGAGCATTCAAGCATTCAACCTAAGCAAGTCTACAGCCAGTAATATTCTGAGAAGAGCTTTGCTCGTTTTATTCTTTGTGACTCATACGATAGTTGGTTAGGATTTTCTTAGTATGAATCACATCTTTTGATGTTTTTCCCTCACCTATTTCTAATTTCTACTTAGTGTAGATATCTCTTTGTGAGGTTTGTAAAACTCTTTGTGAGTTATATTCTAAGTGAATAGGGTAGTTTATCTCTTTTTAGAATAGGAATCTGAGTGAACCTAGTTCTAAGGGGGAACTACTTGTATTGATCTTTATGATCACTTCTTAGTGAATTTGGCACCTAAGTGGAGTAACAGTGGATGTAGATGGTTTTTTTTATAGACACTGACCTACTATAAACCTGGTCTATTTACCTTCTGCTCTTTATATTCTTGTCCTGCATATTTAATTTCCTTGTTACATTCATCATTGTTTTGAAATCTTTGTGCATAAAACTTTATGTTCATCTCAAGAGAAAAACTTACTCTACAGCTGTAGTCTTTCATAAGTCACTCAGTTGTTAAGTTTGTTTATATTGTTTTTCATTACCACTCACTTTATTCCGCTGCACATTAGAGTATTCTCAATATAATTTTAATTGTGAGAACTCCTCTGATATTTTTGTCTACAAGTGATTGTTTATTTTGCAAGTTTTTAAACTCTGCAGCTGCAAACTTCTCTAAGTCCACAGCTGTAATCTTTGTGGTCCAGTTTTAAAACTCTTGTAGACTTGTTCTTTTTTAAACTTCAAAAAAGGTTACTATAAGGTTCGAGAATCCATCCTTTTGAAAAGTTTGAAAAATCTAATTTTGGACTCAAGGTCTATTCACCCCCCTCTATACCTTGACCACTTTAAGGGACCAACAAGTGGTATCAGAGCAGTTGGCTTGCCACTACTTTGATCAGTACCTAGCTAGATCCTTTTTGGTTTTTGAAAAACACACCTGCATATTTGCATGGCTCCCAAGATGGTGAAATAGGAAGTTCTAATGTTCTCTGCTGAGGACTATGATGAATGGAAAATTAGAATGCCAGCACATTTGTCTGCAATCAATGATGAGATGTGGTCTATCATAGAGGATGCCCCTATACCTATTGTGAAGGTCAACACTGTAGCTGATCAGTCAGCTAGACTAGCTCAGAATATCCCCAAACCCAAAAGGGAATGGACTGAGGATGACAAGAGAAGGTCCAACCTTGACAATGTTGCAAAGAACACTATTTATCATTCACTTGATAAAATTATGTTTAGCAAGATCAAAAACTGCAAAAGATATATGAGAAAAGTTGGAAATGATTTGTGAAGGAACTGAACAAATCAAGGAAAATAAACTCATGATAGCAGTTCAAAAGTTTGAGAACTTCAAGATGAAATCTGGTGAAACTCTTGCAAAGTTTGAATTAAGATTCATTGAGATCCTCAATGAGAAAGACTCACTTGGTAAAGAGTACTCACAAAGAGAAATGAACATGAAAGTTCTCAGAGGCTTACCTTCTGAATGGGATATGAAGGTCATTGCTATGAGAGAATCAAAGGATTTATCTAAGATATCCACCTTTGAACTCTTTTCAGACCTCAAAGCCTATGAATTTGACATAAGAAGAAGAAAAGAACCTGATAGCAGTAAGGTTACATCTCTAGTAGCTGACAATCCTACAAATACAAGTTCTGATGATGAAGACTTGGCTCTTTTCATAAGGCAGCTCAAGAAATTTAGCAAATGGAACAAGAAGAAACAGTTCACACCAAAGGAAGATGGTAAGGTGAAATCTACAGCACCTAACTCAACCTATTTGTGCTATAACTACAGAAAACCAGGACATTACATCAAGGATTGTCCCTATCCCGAAGCTGAGAAGTACACTGATGAAGAAAAGAGACTCAGGAGAGATAAAAAGAAAAAGTTTGACAAGAAGAGAATTAGAGCGCTATTTTCTGAGTTTGATAAAAACCAAGAAGACTGACCTTCTTCTTCTCAAAAGTCAACTGCAGAGTTAGAAGACTCTGACTCAATAGACTCAGATGAAGAAGCTCTGATCTGTCTTATTGCTAAAGATGAAGAGGTATGCTCATCATCATCAAGTTATATTACAGATAAGGATTCTTCCAGTGACTTGCTAAGTGCAATCCAAAGACTTCAAGAGCAAAATGAAGATCCTAGAAGAGATAATCACATTTGAAGAGAACATGTGAAAGCTTTGTTAGCTGGAGTGGAAGATGCTGAGAAACAACTGCAGATTCTACATGAACTGAAGGTAGGTTACAGTTGTCTGAAAGAGGACAATGAAGAACTTTTCAATGAAGCAAGTTGTAGAGCTGCAGACTGTGCAGAATTGAAGGAAACAATCAGAAGTCAAGAACTGATGATAGCTGAACTTGAAGAACACAATGCTTATTATCAGAAAAAGCTAGATTGTTTTGGAAAATCATCCAAACAATTTTTATTATCAGAAAAAGGATTTGACTGGAATAGGATATAATCCTTGTGTCTAGATGAAACACTTGCAAAAGTCAATTCCAAGACCTGAGAGAAAGTTAATCAAAGAAACAACCCCTGAAGAAATTGTAGACTCAACTCTATATCCAGAAGATTTGAAATTCTTGAATTCATTCAATGAATTGTCACCAATAAGATAACAAAAGATCAAGGAGATCATGAATGATTCTGAAAAATATGTCTCAAATATGTTTCAAAACATAAGTTTGAAACAAACTGCAGAATCAAATTTACAGTCAGAAGAAGAAGTCTATCATAGATTGGATATGGAAAGAAGACTTAACTTTGATAGATTCTAGAATGGAAATATGTCAGATATGTCTCCCTCTTCAAGCACTCAAAGAGGAGGATCAAGCAAGAACTATAGAATTAACAACTCTACAGCTTCCAAAAAGGCTTGGATTGCAAAGAGTATCACTGGAGGAAATCCAAAGTATTGGATTCCTAAATAACTCACTTTATTTTGCAGGGACATGTTACAACCACCAAAAGAGAGATTTGGTACATTGATAGTGGTTGTGCAAGACATATGACTGGACATAGAAGTTTGCTACAAAATGTGAAAGATCATAAAGGTCCTAAAGTTGTTTTTGGTGATAATGCCAGTGGAACAGCTAAAGGATCAGGATGTCTACTCAAAGGAAATGTTCAGATCAATGATGTTTACTTGGTAGATGGTTTAAAACATAACTTGCTAAGTGTGAGTCAATTTTGTGACAAAGGCTACACTGTACACTTTACACAAGACACTTGTATAGTCAAAGATGTTGAATCCCAAACAACTAAACTGACAGAAACTAGAAAAGGGAATGTTTACATTGTGGAGTGGAACTCTGCAGCTGAAACTACCTACTTTCTAGCTAACAGTTACAATGAAGTTGGTTGGCTATGGCACAAAAGAATGAATCACATAAACTTCAAAACCATGAATGAACTTGTGAACAACAAACTTGTAAGAGGTTTGCCAAACACTAAGTTCAGGAAGGAACACTTATGTGAGGCTTGTGTCAAAGGGAAACAAATTAAGAAGACTTTCAAAAGTAAAACACATCAAGTACTTCAAGAACACTTGAATTACTGCATGTGGATCTTTTTGTACCCATAGAACCAGTAAGTATAAGTGGGAAGAAATATACTTTGGTTGTTGTAGATGATTACTCAAGATTTTCTTGGACTGTGTTTCTATGAAAGAAGAGTGAAACTCTACAATAGTTACCATAATTGTTAAGAAGAATTCAGAATGAAAAGAATTTGAAGATTTTGAAAATCAGATCAGATAGAGGAACAAAATTAACAAATCAAGTTATTGAAGAGTATTGTTCACTTTATGGTATTGTTCATGAATACTCTGTAGTTAGAACCCCACAACAAAATGGAGTTGCTGAAAGAAAGAATAGAACACTCAAGGAAGCTGCAAGAATAATGATTGTTGAAGCAAAGATGCCTGAGAAGTTTTCGGCAGAAGCAACAAGCACTGCATGCTATACTCAGAATAGATGCTTGATTGTTAAGGATCATAAGAAGACTCCATATGAGTTATGGAAAGGAATGACTCCTAATATTTCTTATCTACACATTTTTGGATGCAAATGCTTCATACTGAATAATGGGAAAGAATATCTTAAGACTTTTGATTCAAAGTCAGATGAAGGTATCTTTCTAGGTTATTCTAATGTTAGCAAGGCATTTAGAGTGTATAACAAGAGATTATAATTGTGGAAGAGTCACATCATGTTGTTTTTGAAGAACAACATAGCTCCCCTGAAGAAATTATTGAAGACTCTAAGGAGGACAACTCTACAGTTACAAGTCAACAGCAATATGTTGAGATCAAAACTTCTGTAGATTTGACCAACGAAGGCTTTGGCACTATAATTGTTGAGTTACCACCATTAGAGAATGTAGAAGACCTAGAACATGAGAATATTCAAACAGAAGTAGAGACACCAACAAAAGGACTTGATCAGTCTGCAGTAGGTGAATCTACAGCAGTAGAGAACAATGATCAAGGATTAGAACCTTTGTCAGATTTGATTTGGTTGAAAGATCACCCCCCTGAACATGTAATTAGAAACCCATAAGATGTTGTAAAAACCAGAGGACAAATCCATGAGGCAATGTTTGCTACATTTCTTTCATCTTCTGAACCTACTGATATTCATGAAGCACTGCAAGATGTCAATTGGATTATTGCAATGCAAGAAGAATTGAATGGTTTTGAGAGAAATCAAGTATGGGAACTTGTTCCAAGACCTAGGAATCACAAGATCAAACTTGATGAAGATGGAATTGTAACCAGAAATAAGGCATGGTTAGTAGCTCAAGGCTATTGTCAATCTGAAGGCATAGATTTTGATGAATCATTTGCCCCAGTTGCAAGATTAGAAGCTATAAGAATCTTTCAAGCCTATGCTATTATATGAACTTTAGAGTCTATCAAATGGATGTAAAGAGTGCATTTCTAAATGGTTTACTTTCTGAAGAAGTGTATGTTGAACAACCACCAGGATTTGAGGAATCTACAGCTGAAGATAAGGTGTATATGCTTAGAAAAGCCCTTTATGGACTTAAGCAAGCACCAAGAGCATGGTATGATATCCTTTGTGATCATCTGATAAAAAATGGATTCAAAAAGGGAATGGTTGACAAAACCTTATTCAGATTACAACATGGGAATGACATAATCTTTGGCTCAACCAATGAAGAATTACGCAGAAAATTCTCTAAGCTCATGACTGAGAAATTTGAAATGAGCATGATGGGAAATCTGAATTTCTTTTTGGGATTACAAGTTAAGCAAATGAGAGATGGAATTTTCATCAATCAAGCTAAATATACTCAAGAGCTTATAAAGAGATTTGGAATGGATAGTTCTAGGCCTACAAATATACCTATGACACCTTCTGTGAGTCTTGACAAAGATGAGAATGACAAAGGTGTTGATGTAACCAAATATAGGAGACTAATTGGATCATTGCTATACCTTACAGTTAGCAGACCTGATATCATGTTTGCGGTAGGTGTATGTGCTAGATTCCAAGTGAATCCTAAGGAATCAAACTTAAATGCTGTGAAGAAGATCATCAAGTATGTCAAATCCACACAAAATCTAGGATTATGGTATCTTAAAGAAGGAGGAATTGAACTCATTAGGTACACTGACTCAGATTTTGCAGGCTACAAAATTGATAGGAAGAGTACTAGTGGGATTTGTCAATTCCTAGGTGAAAGGTTGGTGGCATGGCACAGTAAAAAGCAAAATTCTATTGCTCTTTCTACAGTTGAGGTAGAATACATTGCTGCTGGAAGTTGTTGTGCACAAATCTTATGGATGCAATATCAATTACTAGACTATGGGATTCATTCAAGAGAAACAACTATATTTTGTGATAATACAAGTGCTATTGCTTTTACACAAAATCGAGTTTTACACTCTAGATCAAAACACATAGATTTAAGGCATCACTTCATAAGAGATCATGTTGAAAGAAAGGATGTGAAATTGACAAAGATTTATACAGATTTGAATCTTACTGATATTTTCACTAAACCCTTGTGTGAATCAAGATTTTCAATCTTGAGAGGTAATTTGGGAATGTTAGAATTGTAAGAAGACTCTATGAAATTCACTAAATTGCTATGATAAACCCAGAAAATTTGAAAATCAGTGAAAAGGAAAACTGAAGCTGCAAAGTCATTCAACTGTAGAGTTGAACTCTACAGCTGTGTACTTAGTTCAAGAACTGCAAAATTCCTTACCAACTGTATACTTTATAATTCGAAGATTGTCAACTGCAAACTTAGGGAATTTACAATACTTTGTACAATTTTGATAATTAAATGGAGCACTACAATAAAACTGCAAGGAGTTTATGATTACAAGATAGTTCACGAGTTCTACCAGAATGCTGAAGCAAATGTTGAAAGAAAAACGTTATCAGTAAAACTGCAAGGAAAGAATGTCAAGATTACAGCTGATGATATCTGCAAGGATTTACACCTAAGGACTGGAGGTGATTCTCATGACAACCTCAACTTTGCTGATGAAGAGGAGAAATATTGGAAGAGATTCATAGCAAAGAAGCTGTTTCCAAAGAACTGGAAGAGGACATTCAAGAAGACTGACTTACCAGTTGAGTATGTCTATCTCTATGAGGCTATTGATAAATGCTTATTATGTAGGACTGGTGCTCATGATACTGGTACTATATTAATGTGGGATCTAATGATAGCATTTGTTAAAGAGATTAAGGTAGATATTGGAGAACTATTGTTGAGAAATATAGGAAATGATGTAGTTAAGGCTGGTAAGAACAAAGGATTTGGTCTGTTCTTAAACTATATCCTGAAAGAAGTTGGTTTTATATTGTTAAATGAGCATGAGGGTCAGCCCATTATCACTCATAGAATTATTGGAAGGGCAAATTTCAAGAGAGGAGCTGTGGATGCTCCTATGGCCCCTGAATCCAAAAGAAGAAACAAGAAAGCTGAAAGGAAGGTTCTTACTATCATAAGATCACCAAAAGAACCAGAGAAAAAGAAGAAGAAGAAGAGTGTAAGAAGAAAGCTCTTAGTGGATGAACACACTGATTCAGAAGATGATATTAATAGAGAAAGAAGACAGAAGAAACATCACTCAAAGAAAGCTACAAAAGTTGAAACTGACAAGTCTACAGTTGTAGACTTGCCTACTGTACAGTCTGAGGTACAAGCTATTGAGGAACAGTTTGAAGAAGCTGAAGTTCCTGAAACTGAAACTGAACAACTCCCTATTTTTCCAGTTGAGAGGGTTGTAGGATTTGACGAAGAGAGGCAGAAATTTGAAGAATGGAAGCTAGTGAGAGAAGAGCTTGAGAAGTTGACAGTTGAGGAAAGAAACTTGTTCCAGTCGGTTGTTGACTGGACAAGTTGCAGTGATCTTAATGAATTGATGAAGCCAAATTTCCTTGAAGATTTTATTGCCAACAAAAGAAGGAAAGACAAAGGAAAAGGAAAGCAGATTATCACTGAAGAACCAGCAAGGTAGAAAATCACCATATCTGCAGCTGAAGCTTTGATAGTGGCTCTCATGACTGAAAAAGATCCAGAGGCTCAATATAATGTTGATTATGATGTTGTGAGCACAGAAAGTGATGAAGAACTACCACAGAAGACTGGTGAAGGTAGTACTCAATTTGTTGAAACTTAAGGCTTAGCTATTCTTGCAAAAGAAGCAATTTTAATGGAATCTGCAGGAGCTAGTGCTGCAGATCCAGTGAATATTGATGAAACAAATCCTACTGAAAATGAATCTGAGAAGGAGAAAGAAATAAGAAAAGATGATTCTCCTTGCAAAGATCCAAAGGAAAAGTCAGATTATGATGAGGATGGCAATGATGATGCACCAATGGGTGGTGCTCAAGCTCAAGTTCAAACAGAAATTCAAGCTAAAACTGTGGTAATTGAAGTTCAAGCTGCTGAAAATGTTCAAGTTGATGAGAAAATTATTGATGATAAATCCAATGAGATTGATAAAGACTTATCACACCCTATCACAAGTATCCTTCACCAATCTCCACCTGCAATGTACACATTGGAAGAGATATATAAGCATGGAACTCCCCCACTGCAGAGCTATTCATCTCTTGAGAGAGAGAATGTTGTGAATATGGAAGATTACATTACTGAATTCTCTACAGAGTTTGCTGTAACTCCTAGCAAGAGGAAGGCCTCTACTGAAGACTCTACAGCTGTAGAGTTGGCACCTTCCAAAGCTCAGAGAGTTATGAAAGAAAAAGAGTTGATCATTAGAGAAGGTGATTCTGAGGAAGAAGACAGTGATACAAATCCTCAGATGACACACAAGGAAATTGTGTCACACCTGAAGAATCTGGAAGAATCTTTTAAGAGCATTGAAGCTGAAATTTCTTAAGTAAGTTAAACAAGTCCCTAATGCTATTATCTCCCAAAATGTGAGAAAAGGAATGGAATACCTTGTAAAGAAGTTTGAGGAAAGAAGCTCAGAAGAAAAGAAGGTTCTTGAGGAAAATTTTAAAACTGTTGTGGATACCTTAGTGGATCAAAATGCAGAAATTAGAAAAGAGAGTAGTCAAAAGTCAAGAGAAATCACTAATCTACAATCAGATATCAAGCTGATGAAAAATGACTCTTTTGATTTGAAGATAGAAGTGAAAGGAATGAAGATTGAAATGTCTAAGATAATCATTGTGAATGAAAATGTGAAGGAAGAAATGATGAGCAAGCTTAACACCATTTTGTCACATATTGATGTTGGCAAAAAGGGGGAAAGCAAAATAGAGAAGGAGATCAAAGAAAGGGAAAAGGTCACTGAAAATATCGTTAAGAATGTGAAGGATATTGGAAAAGCATGGGCAAATGACATTGAAGCTGCAAAATCTAAGAAATTGGGAGATCAATCAGATCTTATGAAAGGAAGCTTAGATCAGACTAAGGGAAGTTCTAAAGGAGGAGGCAAGATTATAAAACTCCCTTAGTCTACAGCTCAGAAACCTACAGTTCACACTCAAAAACCTCTTGGTTATTGGGAACAAACTGTGAAGGAATCAAGAGAGAGAAGGAAAGAGAAGGAAGAGAAAGGGAAGGAAGAGAAAGAAGAGAAAATTTTCGATGAATTTACAGCAGTTGTGACTGCTAAACCTCTAGATGTTCAACCTTTGAGCATGGTACCCATTGAGGATTCTGATGAAAGGGTTAAGAAAATTAAAGCTGATTTTGATAACTTGTGGAAGGAATTCTTGAGTATATGCAATAGGCATACTGTAATTAAGAGGATTAAGCTCACGAAGGACTTGTTTCAAAAGTTTAAAGATCTGAAGGCTGATGGATCATTATATATAGGAGACAATGCCAGGTGTTGGTCCCATAAAGTGGTCAAGGTCTAGAGGGGGGGTGAATAGACCTTGAGTCCAAAATCAGATTTTTCAAACTTTTTAAAGGATAGATTCTAGAACCTTACAGTAACCCATTTTATGTTTAAAAAAAAAACTGTAAGTCTACAAGAGTTTAAAAACAGGACCACAAAGGTTACAGCTGTGGACTTAACAAGTCTGCAGCTGCAGAGTTCAAAAATAACTTGCAAAAACAAATCTCTTGTAGACAAAGTATTATAGGAGTTCTCACAATTATAATTGTGTTGAGAATTCTCTAATTTGCAGCGGAATAAAGTGAGTGTTAATGAAAAACAATATAAACAGGACTTAACAACTGAGTGACTTATGAAAGTCTACAGTTATAGAGTCAGTTTTTCTCTTGTGATGAACACAAAGTTTTATGCACTCAGGATTTCAAAGCAATGATGAATGTAACAAGGAAATTTAATATGTAGGACAATAATATAAAGAGCAGAAGGTAAATAGACCAAGTTTATAGTGGTTCAGTGTGTATAAAAAGACCACCTACATCCACTGTTACACCACTTAGGTGCCAAATTCACTAAGAAGTAATCACAAAGATCAATACAAGTAGTTCCCCCTTAGAACTAGGTTCACTCAGATTTCTATTCTAAAAAGAGATAAACTACCCTATTCACTCAGAATTTCAACTCACAAAGAGTTTTACAAAACCTCACAAAGAGATATCTACACTAAGTAGAAATATAAAACAGGTGAGGGAACAACAACAAAAGGTGTGATTCTTTCTAAGAAAATCCTAACCAACTATCCTATGAATCACAAAGAATAAAACGAATAAAGATCTCCAGAATATTGTTGGCTGTAGACTTGCTTAGGTTGAATACTTGTATGCTCAGGGTTGTTGTTGTTGCTTCCTCTGAGGACTTCTTCTATTTATAGATTGAGTGGAGTGTCTTATCCGTTGGAGTTTAAAATTTTAAATCCGGATAAGGCTCCTCTCTCTCTATTTTGGCATGTGTGAAGTGGTCCTCATTCTTGACACAGGATAGTACCGAATGTACTATGTCATTTTCTTCAGAATTCTGGCCTCCTTGTAACTAATCTTCATTATCCTCCAGAATTAAAGAAATAACCTCCACTTAAGTACAGTTTAGTGAGTGCTAGATAGCTACACTAATAGTGCTTAAGGGTCTTCATTATCTTCAATTAACTTCTGACTTGTACAACCTATTCAAACAGTTCTTTGTAGCTGTAGAGTGTTCAACCTTGCAGCTGTAGAGTCCTGTCAATATCAAAAATTGGCTGTAGAGAAACCTTACAGTTGTAGGGTCATGTCTTGACTGTATAATGATCAAATATACAGTTGTAGACTTCACTTACAACTATATGTTTCAAACACCAATTTCCTTAAAACAAGTGTTAGATTAATTCAATCAATTAAACACATTGTTTTGCACACATTTAAATCTAAACCAAGGTACTAACAATTTCCCCATATTTTGATGTTGGCAAAACAAACAACAAAACAAGACAATAAGATATTGTCTTAACAACAACAAGAACAACAGAACAACAGAAGACAGAACAAGATACAAAACAACCAAAACACAAAACGGAGCACAAAGCTGCATAAAATAAAAAGAGGTTCAAGATACAGCTTACAGTAGGTTAATTGGACTAAAAACTAAAAAGTTTTAGTGTCTAATCTAGAACATAATCTTCATCTTCTTCTGTGCTTGGGGTCAGCATCATCTTCATCATCAATTTTATCCTGGGGCTTCAGGATTCCTTGTTCCACTAGCTTCATGTTCTTAGCATCTTCTTCATAGTATTTCATCAGCATTTCAAGTTCATATGCTTCAAAAGCTTCTTCCTCCTTCTTTGATTTGAACTGTCTCTTAAGCATAGGATTGCTTCTGATCTTTCCACCAAGAAGCCGAGCATTATCTCCTTGATATAGAGATCCATTTGCCTTCATATCTTTAAACTTCTTAAATCTATCCTTCTTGATCTTAATCTTTTTAATAACAGTATGCTTGTTGCATATTCTCAAGTATTCTTCCCAAATCAGATCAAATTCAGTCTTCATTTGCTTCACTCTCTCTTCAGAATCTTCAATAGGTACCATGCTCAATGGTTGAACATCTAGAGGTTGAGCAGTCACAACTGTTGTAGACTGTTCTAATTCTTTCCGACTTTGCTTTTCTTTCTCTTCTTTTTCTTTCCTCTCTTTCTTTCTTTCTCTTGATTCCTTCACAGTTTGTTCCCAAAAATTATGAGGTTTTTGAAATGTAGGTTTCTGAGCTGTAGACTTAGGAATCTCAGCTTCAATTGAATGATTCTTTCAAATTCATCAACTGGGATGCAACTTCCTTAGGTGCCATCTGAGGGATTATATCACTATCTTCTTCCTCAGAGTTTCCTTCTCTAATGATCAACTCCATTCCTTTCATACCTTTATGAGCTTTGGAAGGTGCCAACTCTACAGCTGTAGAGTCTTCAGTGGAAGCCTTCCCCTTGCTTGGAGATACAACAACCTCTGTAGAGAATCTAGTAATGTAATCTTCAATATTAACCACATTCTCTCTCTCAAGAGCGGAATAGCTCTGCAGTAGGGGAGTTCCATGCCTGTAAATTTCTTCTAATGTGCACATTGCAGGTGGAGATTGATGAAAAATACTTGTGATAGGGTGAGATACATCTTTATCAATCTCATTGGATAAGTCCTTAACAGCTTGTTCATCAATTTGAACATCTTCAGTGGCTTGAACATCAATTTCCACAGACTTATCTTGAACTTCAGTTTGAGCTTGAAATTTAGCATGAGCACCACCAATTGGTGCATCATCATTGCCATCCTCATCATCATTTGGCTTTTCCTCAGGCTCTTTGCATGGAGAATCATCTTTTCTTTTCTCCTTCTCCTTTTTCAGAATCTTCTTCTGTAGGGTTTGCTTCTTCAATGTTCACTGCATCTGCAGCACTGGCTCCTGCAGATTCCATCAAAATAGCTTCCTTTGCAAGAATAGTCAAGCCCTCTGCTTCAACTATTTGAGTACTTCATTCTCCAATCTTTTGTGGCAAATCTTCTTCACTTTCTGAACTTACCACATCAAATTTTGCTTCAGGGAATTGAGCTTCAGGATCTTCCTCAATCATGAGAGCCTCTCTCAAAGCTGCAGCTGCAGATTTGGTGATTTTCTACCTCGCAGGTTCTTCAGTAATGATCTGCTTTCCTTTTCCTTTGTCTTTCCTTCTTTTGTTGGCAATAAAATAATCAAGGAAATTTGGCTTCATCAATTCATTGAGATCACTACAACTTGTCCAGTCAACAACCCACTGGAACAAGTTTCTTTCCTCAGCTGTCAACTTATTGAGTTCTTCTCTCACTAGCTTCCAATCTTCAAATTTTTGCCTCTCTTCTTCAAATTCTTCAACCCTCTCAACTGGAATAACAGGGAGTTGTTCAGTCTCAGGTTCAGGAACTTCTTCAGTTGTTTCTACAATCTGTTCCTCAGTAGCTTGTTCTTCAGACTGCACAATTGGCAAGTCTACAGCTGTATCAATCTGTTCCTCGGCTTCTCCTAGAGTGAAGTTTCTTCTGCCTTTTTCTCTCTATCAACTTCATCTTCTGAATCAGTAGGTTCATCCACTAAGATTCTTCTCCTTACATTCTTCTTCTTCTTCTTTGTTTCAGTCTCCTTTGGTGATCTTATAATAGTAAGAACCTTCTTTTCAGATTTCTTCTTTCTCCTCTTATATTCAAGGGCCATAGGAGCATCCACAGCTCCTCTCTTGAAATTTGTCCTTCCAATAATTTTATGAGTGATAATGGGCTTTCCTACATGCCCATTAAATAAGAAAAATCCAACTTCCTTAAGAATGTAGTTTAAAAACAAATTAAATCCTTTGTTCTTTCCTTCTTTCACCACATCATTACCAATATTCTTCAAAATAAGTTCTCCAATATCTACCTTAACTTCCTTAACGAATGCTGTCATCAGATCCCACATTAATATAGTACCAGTACATGAGCACCAGTCCTACATAATAAGCATTTATCAATAGCTTCATAAAGATAGACATACTCAACTGCTAAGTCAGTCTTCTTGAATGTCCTTTTCCAGTTCTTTGGAAATGGCTTCTTTGCAGTGAATCTCGTCCAGTATTTCTCATCTTCATCTGCAAAGTTGAGGTTGTCATGTGCATCACCACCAGTCCTCAAGTGTAGAGCATTGCAAATATCACCAGCTGTAATATTCATATTCCTTCCTTGCAGTTTTACTTATAAAGTCTTCCTTTCAACATCTGTTTCAGCATTCTGGTAGAACTCATGGACAATCTTATCATCATATGAACCGGGGTTGTAGGTTAGGCAATAGTGAACACCTTAATTCACTATGTGCTTTACAAAGTTTTCCATAGCATCAGTGGGATGCTTCTTTAATATTTCATCAAAATCGAATAAAGCGCCAAAAATAACTTTCATCGCCATGTTTCTTGGTTTCTTTGAGTAGGGGATAGGGAGTGTTTAAGGTTTCAGGGGGTTCAAAATGTTAAAGTAGGATATAAAAAGGATGAAGGGTCCTTTATATACCTTTCTTTAAACAGCCATTAAGAACAGGGGTATAATTGTCTTTGACCTAAAATTTATGAGCTTTTGAATTCTGAACCAAATTTATAATTAAATTTGTCCAAAAATCTAACTCACATAGAATTTTATTCCATTTAAAATGTTACACGTACTCACACATTTTATTAATTAAAATGCCTGAATAAATCTAAAATTTCTGTAACTTAGTACAAAAGTTTCTGAATTATGTAGGGCTCCATTTAATTATCAGAATTGTACAAAGTACTGTAAGTTCCCAAAGTTGGCAGTTGACAATCTACGAATTTGAAAGTATACAGTTGGTAAGGATTTTTGCAGTTCTGAGCTAAGTCTACAGTTGTAGAGTTTAACTCTACAGTTGAATGACATTGCAGCTGCAGTTTTCCTTTTCACTGATTTACTAATTTTCTGGGTTTGTCTTAGTAATTTAGTGATTTTCATAGAGTCTTCTTACAATTCTAACATTCCCAAATTGCCCCTCAAGATTGAAAATATTGATTCACACAAGGGTTTAGTGAAAATATCAGCAAGGTTCAAATCAGTATGAATCTTTGTCAATTTCACATCCTTTCTTTAAACATGATCTCTTATGAAATGATGCCTTACATCTATGTGTTTTAATCTAGAGTATAAAACTGGATTCAGTGTAATAGCAATAGCACTTGTATTATCACAAAATATAGTTGTTTCTCTTGAATCAATCACATAGTCTTGTAATTCATATTGCATCCATAAGATTTGTGCACAACAGCTTCCAGCAGCAATGTATTCTGCCTTAGCTGTAGAAAGAGCAATTGAATTCTACTTTTTACTGTGCCATGCCACCAACCTTTCACCTAGGAATTGACAAATCCCACTAGTACTCTTTCTATCAATCTTGCAGCCTGCAAAATCTGAGTCAGTGTACCCAATGAGTTCAATTCCTCCTTCTTTATCTGGATTTGACATACTTGATGATTTTCTTCACAACATTCAAGTGTGATTCCTTAGGATTTACTTGGAATCTAGCACATACACCTATTGAAAACATGATATCAGGTCTGCTAGCTATAAGGTATAGTAATGATCCAATTAATCTCCTATATTTGGTTATATCAACACTTTTGTCATTCTCATCTTTGTCAAGATTCACAGAAGGTGTCATAGGTATATTGGTAGGCCTAGAACTTTCCATTCCAAATCTCTTTATGAGCTCTTGAGTATATTTAGCTTGATTGATGAAAATTCCATCTCTCATTTGCTTAACTTGTAATCCCAAAAAGAAATTCAGATTTCCCATCATGCTCATTTCAAATTTTTTAGTCATGAGCTTAGAGAATTTTCTGCATAATTCTTCATTGGTTGAGCCAAAGATTATGTCATCAACATAGATTTGGACAAGCAAAATGGCATTCCCATGTGGTAATCCGAATAAAGTTTTGTCAACCATTCCCTTTTTTAATCCATTTTTAATCAGATGATCACAAAGGGTATCATACCATGCTCTTGGTGCTTCTTTAAGTCCATAAAGGGCTTTTCTAAGCTTATAAACCTTGTCTTCATCTGTAGATTCCTCAAATCCTGGTGGTTGTTCAACGTACACTTCTTTAGAGACTAAACCATTTTGAAGTGCACTCTTTACATCCATTTGATAGACTGTAAAGTTCATATGTGCAGCATAGGCTAGAAAAATTCTTATAGCTTCTAATCTTGCAACTGGGGCAAATGATTCATCAAAATCTATGCCTTCAGATTGACAATAGCCTTGAGCAACTAGCCTTACTTTATTTCTGGTTACAATTCCATCCTCATCAAGTTTGTTCTTGAATACCCACCTAGTTCCAATCACTTTGTGATTTCTAGGTCTTGGAACAAGTTCCCATACTTGATTTCTCTCAAAACCATTCAATTCTTCTTGCATTGCAATAATCCAATTGACATCTTGCAGTGCTTCATGAATATCAGTAGGTTCTGAAGATGAAGGAAATGTATCAAACATTGCCTCATGGATTTGTTTTCTAGTTCATACAGCATCTAATGGGTTTCCAATTACATGCTCAGGGGGGGTGATCTTTCAACCAAATCAAATCTGACACAGGTTCTAATCCTTGATCATTGTTCTCTTCAGCTGTAGATTCACCTACTGCAGACTCATCAAGTCCTTTTGTTGGTGTTTCTACTTCTGTTTGAACATTCTCATGGACTAGGTCTTCTACATTCTCTAACTGTGGTAACTCAACAATTATAGTGCCAAAGCCTTTGTTTGTCAAATCTACAGGAGTTTTGATCTCAACATATTGCTGTTGGCTTGTAACTGTAGAGTTGTCCTCTGTAGAGTCTTCAACAATTTCTTCAGGGGAGCTATGTTGTTCATAAAAAATAACATGATGTGACTCTTCCACAATCATCAATCTCTTGTTATACACTCTAAATGCTTTGCTAACATTAGAATAGCCTAGAAAGATACCTTCATCTAACTTTGAATCAAAAGTCTTAAGATATTATTTCCCATTATTCAGTATGAAGCATTTGCATCCAAAAATGTGTAGATAAGAGATATTAGAAGTCCTTCCTTTCCATAACTCATATGGAGTCTTCTTATTATCCATAACAATTAAGCTTCTATTCTGTGTGTAGCATGTAGTGCTTGTAGCTTCTGCCCAAAATTTCTTAGGCAATTTTGCTTCAACAATCATTGTTCTTGCAGCTTCCTTGAGTGTTCTATTCTTCCTTTCAGCAACTCCATTTTGCTGTGGGGTTCTAGCTGCAGAGTATTCATGAGCAATACCATAAAGTGAACAATACTCTTCAATAACTTGATTTGTGAATCCTGTTCCTCTATCTGATCTGATCTTCACAATCTTCAGATTCCTTTCATTTTGAATCCTTCTTAACAATTCTGGTAACCGCTGTAGAGTTTCACTCTTCTTCCTTAGAAATATTATTCAAGAAAATATTGAGTAATCATCTACGACAACCAAAGTATACTTCTTCCCACTTATACTTACTGGTTCTATGGGTCCAAAGAGATCCATATGCTGTAATTCAAGTGTTCTTGAAGTACTAGGGTGTGTTTTACTTTTGCAAGTCTTCTTAATTTGTTTCCCTTTAACACAAGCATCACATAAGTGTTCCTTCCTGAACTTAGTATTTGGCAAACCTCTTACAAGTCTGTTGTTCACAAGTTCATTCATGGTTTTGAAGTTTATGTGATTCATTCTTTTGTGCCATAGCCAACTAATTTCATTGGAACTATTAGCTAGAAAGCAGGTTGTTTCAACTGCAAAGTTCCACTCCACAATGTAAACATTTCCTTTTCTAGTTCCTGTCAGTTTAGTGGATTGGGATTCAACATTTCCTTTTCTAGTTCTTGCAAAGTGTCTTGTGTAAAGTGTACAGTGTAGCCTTTGTCACAAAATTGACTCACACTAAACAGGTTATGCTTTAAGCCATCTACCAAGTAAACATCATTGATCTGAACATTTCCTTTGAGTAGACATCCTGATCCTTTAGCTATTCCACTGGCATTATCACCAAAAACAACTTTAGGACCTTTGTGATCTTTCACATTCTGCAGCAAACTTCTGTCTCCAGTCATATGTCTTGCACAACCACTGTCAATATACCAAATCTCTCTTTTGGTAGTTGTATTATGTCCCTGCAAACTAAAGTGAGTTATTTAGGAATCCAATACTTTGGATTTCCTCCAGTGTTACTCTTTGCAATCCAAGCCTTTTTAGGAGCTGTAGAGTTGTTAATTCTACAGTTCTTGCTTGATCCTCCTCTTTGAGTACTTGAAAATGGAGACATATCTGACATATTTCCATTCCAGAATCTATCAAAGTTAAGTCTTCTTTCCATATCCAATCTATGAAAGACTTCTTCTGATTTCAAGTTTGATTCTGCAGTTTGTTTCAAAGTTATATTTTGAAATATATTTGAAACATCTTCTTCAAAATTATCCATGATTTCCTTGATCTTTTGTTGTTTCCTTGGTGACAATTCTTTGAATGAATTCATGAATTTCAAATCTTCTAGCTGTAGAGTTGAATTTATAGCTTCTTCAGGGGTTGTTTCTTTGATGAATTTTCTTTCAAGCCTTGGAATTGACTTTTGTAGATATTTCATCCAGACATAAGGATTATATCCTATTCCAGTCAAGTCCTTTGAATGCCTTTGCTCAGACAGCATTTTCTTCAATTGTTTGGATGATTTTCCAAAGCAATCTAGCTTCTTTTGATAATAAGCATTGTGTTCTTCAAGTTCAGCTATCATCAGTTCTTGACTTTTGATTATTTCCTTCAATTCAGCACAATCTGCAGCTCTACAACTTGCTTCATTGAAAAGTTCTTCATTGTCCTCTTTCAGGCAACTGTAACCTTCCTTCAGTTCTTGTAGAATCTGCATTTGTTTCTCAGCATCTTCCACTCCAGCTAACAAAGCTTTCACATGTTCCCTTCCAATGTGATTATATCTTCTAAGATCTTCATTTTCCTCCTGGAGTCTTTGGATTGCACTTAGCATATCACTGGAAGAATCCTTTTCTGTAATATAACTTGATGATAATGAGCATACCTCTTCATCTTTAGCCATAAGACAGATCAGGGCTTCTTCATCTGAATCTGTAGAGTTAGAGTCTTCTAAATCTGTAGTTGACTTTTGAGAAGTAGAGGGATAGTATTCCTGGTTTTTATCAAAATCAGAAAGTAGTGCTCTAATTCTCTCCTTGTCAAACTTTTTCTTTCTATCTTTCCTGAGTCTCTTTTCTTCATCAGTGTACTTCTCACCTTTAGGGTAAGGACAATCTTTGATATAGTGTCCTGGTTTTCTGCAGTTATAGCACAAATAAGTTAAGTTAGGTGCTGTAGATTTCACCTTACCATCTTCTTTTGGTGTGAACTGTCACGCCCTAAAATTCTAAGCATTTCAAATCAGCGGAAGTCTCACTTTTAATTAATTTAATAAAACATTCTTTAGGACGTGCACCCATTTTACTAGCATTAAAATTCTTTTCTTTGAAAATCCTTGTTGAACTAAAATCAAACTTTCACGATAAATTTCTCATTCAATACATCCATAGAAATCATAAAAAATACCTTGACAAACATTCATAACATATTTCAATAATATTCACTTAACATATTCATAGGAATCACAAAAGTAACATATAACATGCTTCAATAATATTCACATGTGAATTAAACTTATTCTAACATCATTCAACATGTAAGACAACAATTAAATCATGCAATAATACTTAAATAATTCAAGAACAGTAGCTGGTACGTGAAACTAACGAAAATAGTCTGGGTGTACTCATCAAAACTGGTTGTGTATAAAAACAGTCCACTAACTAATACCAAATCCATTTTCTTTAATACTATTATCTTGCCAAATCATCAAAGGCCTCTAAATACTCAAATAAATCATATTAAACATATTATAAAGACTTGCCACGCAAATTGATTTTTAAAACACTTGAAAAGCTCGTATAACAAAGATAAAGGACTAATTTTGAGCTGAAACTTTAAAATGATTTTGCTCCTGATTTTATGACCAAAATACTTAATATTTTATGACTAATAAACTGTCGAAATTTTGAAAATAGGCTGGGCATAAATTCGGTAATTTGAAAACAAGAATTTTGAGGACTAGAAACACATAAAGGACTAAAACTGGAACCTCGACTTCTACTAAGTAAAAACTCATGAAATTTGGTCAACATACATTATAAATCATGGCAAACATTCTGGTAAAATTTCATAATTTTTGGAGTTATAAAACTTAACTTATTGATCACGCAAACTAAGGACAATAACTAATTTTCTTAAGAACAATTAAACACATAAATTAAGACTTAATCATGCATATAAAATTCGAACCATCAGCTGCCATATTATTAAATAAATTCATCAACTTAACTCCTAATAATCATGCAATTTAACACATAATCAAATAATAATACCTCATATAAATCCATAATAAAAATCCCATAATTCATCAAACCATAGCAAATCCTAAATCAATCATCTATGTGTCCTTGCACTCATCGAATTAAAACATGCAAACATCTAGTCTTGTGGCAAACATGAAGTGCCGAAAACATTAAATAAAATACTTGCAACTTAAATAAAAGCCTACTTGGAATTTATTAATAAAACTTCAATCCAATAACTTCTTCTTTCTCGCATCACATCCACCTTCCTCCGCATCGCCCATCTCGTCACCTTTACTCTTGAAAATCTGAAATATAATTCGGTGAAGGGGTGAGCAATTATAAAATAATCACTCCGTGGGGATAGTTTAGTTCGAAGTCTAAATATAAAGGACACAATAACATGTAAACATACCCTTCTTTCTTAACATATGATACGACTTTCGTATCCATTCATTGATGATATAGCTGATCATCCTTAACATTCATTTGACAATATAGTTGATTGTCCATTCATAGATTGATGGTAGAGCTGACCATCCATTCATATTAGCACATAAACACATAATTGCATCAAACTAAATATTTAAAAGTCGAACTATAGTTACCACTTTTCACCGTTTAAACCCCCACCTTTTCTCGACTTGAAAATAGAGAAGTGTTGTACGTTGGCTTGCTAATTCCTTGCTCTAAGAACTCTCGAAAATCTGCCCTCCTTCTACTTCTACAAGCTGCTGAAAAACTGGTCCTCTAACTTCAAAACATGGCCGAATTTGGGTGCTATGGGTGGCTGCCGATTTCTAGGGTGTCTAAGGGTCTTGGGGAGTTGATCAATACATATTTATAGAGTTGGAAAAGTATGGTTTGGGGCTGAATAAGGTGCTGGCCGAAATTGCAAGGAAAAGGCAAGAAAATTGGCCCAATATCTTGGTGTATCTCTATTTCCATACTTGGCAACTTATTTCCTTATTTAAAAGATCCTTACTAACTTTTTATTCTTGTGATACTTAACCTTCAAGCATGTATATTCTCTTGCATAAGAATATGACTTATTTCCATAAATAAAGATACTAGAAATCCATGTCTTATACTCTCTTAATTTTCAAAAATTCCTTAAAGTCTAAGACCCATTATTTTCGAAAATACTACTAATACTATCCCAAGTATTATTTAATCCTATTCTTGGTCAAATCCTCATAAAGTCAAATCCCTAAATTTAACTTCCTCAATTACTAACATGCCCTTAATGAATTAATACTTAAGGAAACACTAATCTTAAAGGACTAATAATATAACCTCAACAATAATATTACTCTTCTTTCCTCTAATAATTCGAAACTTAAGTACTATCATAAGAGTCCAATTAATACTAATTGGGACAACTAATACTAAGCAACCAATTTAGAAATACTAAGGCATAACAACTTAAAGGACTGACCTTGTACTCACACAAACTCACGCCTAAACCAAAATAATTAAAGGACTAAAAGCTGCTGCCTATGCGGGGTGTTACAACCTCACCGCCTTTAAAAATTTTCGTCCTCGAAAATACTAACTTACCTTGCAAAACAAGCTCGGGGTATTTAGCCTTTAAATCTTCTTCTTTTTCCCATGTCGCTTCTTCAATACCATGGCGATTCCATCGTACTTTAATGAGGTTATGTTGGGACAATCTTGGTATTTTGATTAGATCCCAAAACCCCTGATG